>CAUYQU010102711.1:0-27238 GCA_963574635.1 Cheracebus regulus | reverse complement strand
GGGGTTTTTGCACTGCAGGCTGGGTGAAAGAGCAAGACTCTGAAAAATAGTGAAGGAGAGAGAGAGAGAGAGAGGTGGGAGGAAGGGAGGGAGGGAGGAAAGAAGGAAGGAAGGAAGGAAGGAAGGAAGGAAGGAAGGAAGGAAGGAAGGAAGGAAGGAAGGAAGGAAGGAGGAAAAAACATCTGCTTTAAGCAGACAGAGCCGGGCATCTGGTGCTGGCTCCTTCACAGGTCAGTCCCCTCCTGCTCCAGTTTCCCCACCAGCGGCCACCACCTGGGTGTCCAGGCCGCTTTTCACCTGCCCAGGCCAAGTCTCTTCCCCTGCCTCAGCTCATTGCAGCATCTAGGGTCAGGGAAAGGTTGGCCAGCCATCAGACCAGGTCTCCAACTTTGTATCTCAGAACCATCACACTGCACCTTGCACACAGTGGGCGCCTCATAAGTGACTGCTTGCAGGAGTAAGTTAAATAGAGCCCTTGGCTTCCTGCCTCCCTGCTCCGACCCTCTTTTCTTGTCATTCAGAACCCAGGAGATACCCTCGGTCTGTTTTCTCAAGTCCCATTCCTCTGACTATGCAAACGGCCACTTCCCCTGCTCACTTTCCTGTCCTTCTGGAGGGACAAAGGGGCCCAGCTCCCAGAAACACTGAGTCCTGGAGTCAGGGGAATTCCTGGAATGGGCAGGGACGTGGCCTGAAAAGGAGAAAGGAGAACGCTAGGTGAAGGGGCAGATCAAAGGGAGCCTGGACAGGGTCAGGCTGAGGAGGGCCAGCAGGGAGATAAATGAGGCCCCCGAGGGGTCAGCCAAGGGACAGGGGCCTGCAGAGGCGGTGGCAGCATAGGCACATGCTGGATAGACGCTCACTGCGGGAGACAGTAGATGCAAAAGATAAGAGAAGGTGTAAATTAATGGAGAAAAGGACTGGCCAGAGATAAGGGGATCTCCTTGTAATTGAAAACCTATAGCCTTGCCATAGGTTGTTGGTGTCCAAGGTTGGTGATGTCCCAGACTGTCCTGTGTCTGAGGGTGGGTAAAGAGTAAGACCCAGGAGGAACAGAAATAGAGCCGGTTAATCATTAGCTCCCAGCGAGAAGGTTTAGGAGCTGACTCCTCTCAGCCCCAGGCAGAAGAGCCTGAGCCGAAGTTGCAGCTATGAGCTGAGTGACCTACCCAGCCTGAGTAGAGCCAGTGGTGACCTCGGGCCTGCCACAGGTATCCTCACTTCTTAGGCTGGCCAGTGTAGGTCCTTTTTCACATTTTCAAGTTTCTATTGTTTGCTTGGTGGTGGTGTCGGCGTGATGGTTGTTTTGGTTCTAGAGCCGAGCACAGTGGCTCACGCCTGTAATCCCAGCAATTTGGGAGACCAAGGTGGGTGGATGGCTTGAGGTCAGGAGTTCGAGACTAACCTGGCCAACATGGTGAAGCCCCATCTATTAAGTGGTAGCGCGCACCTCTAGTCCCAGCTACTCAGGAGGCTGAGGCAGGAGAATCACTTGAACCCAGGAGGTTGCAGTGAGCCGAGATCACAACGCTGTACTCCAGCCTGGGCGACAGAGCGAGACTCTGTCTCAAAAAAAAAAATTGGCTCTAAAATCCGAAGCTCTTTCTCAAACACTGATTGTACCTGAACTGCACCTTGCTTGTTCCACATCCAAAAAGGGTGCTGGATGGCAATGCCCAGCAAAGGTCATCTGCCTACAGTCACAGCCAGTCAAACAGCACAGTGGTAAAGACAGCAGATTCTACAGCCAGGCTGCCTGGGGGCCTGTCCTGCCTTGTCCCCTTGCTACCTGTGTGACTTAGGGTAGGATACTTGACCTCTCATAGGGTGATTTTGGGTGCCTGGCTCATAATAATAGCTCAGCAAGTGTTAGCTATAATTGTTATTAATTATCGTCATCTTTTAAACTATTGTCACCTTTTTTTTCCCCACAACTGGAAGAAATGCCGTGAAACAAGTGTAGGTCCCTTTCCAAAGTCCCACTGCCTAAGAACTTCAGAGAACCGCCACTCTTAGCACAGACACGGGTGGGTGCTAGGCTAGGGCACCATCTCAGAGTGTGGTGCAAAGAAGCCACTATCTCAGATGTTAGTTGCGGGGATGTGAGGAGATGATTACAGGCTCACGTGCACGCTGTCGATGAATTCCTACGTACCTCTCCCTCACTCCTCACATCCAGTCCATCCCAAATCCTGCTTAGTCTATCTCCAAAATAAATCCTTGCCAGGTGTGGTGGCTCATGCCTATAATCCCAGGACTTTGGGAGGCTGAGACCAGCACTTTGGGAGGATCACTTGAGACCAGGAGTTCAAGAGCAGCCTGGGCAACATAGTGAGACCCCATCTTTGCAAATAAAAATCAATTATTAAAATTAAAAATTAAGGCCGGGTGTAGTGGCTCACACCTGTAATCCTAGCACTTTGGGAGGCCGAGGTGGGTGGATCACCTGAGGTCAGGAGTTCAAGACCAGCCTGGCCAAAATGGTGAAACCCCATCTTTAATAAAATAAAATAAAATAAAAATTAAATTAAGTTAAAAATTAAAAGAAATAAAGTACAAAATAAATCCTGACACCACCCATTTCTTTCCATCTTCATTGCTTCACCTCCGCTCAGTCAGAGCTACCATCATCTCCCACCTGAACTGCTGCAAGACTCCCTCATCTGTTCCCCTGATTTCCACTCTTATCTGCCCCCCACAATGTGCTTTGCATGCCTCATGTGCAGGGATATTTTAAAACTATGACTATAGAAACGATGTCACTCCCCCACTTAACCACCCCAGCCGCCGTCCCACCGCCACTGCCGGCCACTTTCCGTTGCACTTCAGATGAAAGCTGAAGTTCTCAGCAGCTTTAAAAGCCCCTGTGTGGCGGAGCCCCTGCCCACCTCTCCACAGGCTCGTCGGAGCCACACTCCTCCCTGCCGACTACACTCCAGCCTCACTGGCTTCCTCTCTGTTCTTCAAACATGCTTTCTTCCTCGTTCAAAGAGCCAACTCCTTTTCAAGTCTGAGGGTCAATGATATTTCTTCAGAGAGGCCCTCCCTGACTGTCCTATCTAAATACTTCCCCAATCTGCCCCCTTTGCTTTCTTTCACGACATCAAGTTCATTGGCTTCATAGTGTTGGTTTCTGTAATGACGTATTGATTTGTTTGTTAATTTGTTTGGTTTCTTTTGTCTCCGCCTTCACTCCACCAATGTGAAGACAGAGGCCTTACACAAACAATGAAGAACTGAGGGGTATGAGGAATTTGATCACTAGGATTTGGGATCCAGGAGGAAGGAAGGGACAGGAATCCATAGATTTTTTTTTTTTTTTTTTTTTTTTTAATTTTGAGATGGAGTCTTGCTCTGTCATCCAGGCTGGAGTGCAGTGGCACAATTTCACCTCACTGAAACCTCCACCTCCCAAGTTCAAGTGATTCTCCTGCCTCGGCTTCCCAAGTAGCTGGGATTACAGATGCGTGCCATCATGCCCAGCTAATTTTTTTGTATTTTTTGTAGAGATGGGGTTTCATCATGTTGGCCAGACTGGTCTCAAACTCCTGACCTCAGATGACCTCAGCCTCTCAAAGTGATGAGAGTACAGGCGTGAGCCATCACATTTGGCTGAAATCCATAAATTTTAAAGAATTGGATTCCAAGGTGTCAGAGTAAAGACATTTCTATTTGCTGCTCTTCTTAAAATATAAATAAGTAAAATTCCAAAACAGTGCAAAGAAATTAACACAAAATTAGAAATTCAATGAAACAAAAATATCTGAAACCCCCTCCCCAAACATAGGAAGAACTAAAACTGATGGAGAAATGATAAGTGATTCAACACAAAGGAGGAAGGACAACCTAAGTATTTGCATGATATGAAAACGGGATCAGACACAGTCCATTTATTTTGCAAAATTCCTGAAATGCTCAAGTATAGGCAGCAATTAATACAAAAGATAGGTGTAAGAGCCGAGCACGGTGGCCCATGCCTATAATCCCAGCACTTTGGGAGGCCGAGGCAGGCAGATCATGAGGTAAGGAATTTGAGACCAGCCTGGTCAACATATGAAACCCTGTCTTTACTAAAAATACAAAAATTAGCTGGGCGTGGTGGCAGGCGCCTGTAAATCCCAGCTACTTGGGAGGTTGAGGTGAGAAAATTGCTTGAACTTGGGAGGTGGAGGTTGCAGTGAGCCAAGATCGCACCATTGTACTCCAGCCTGGGCAACAAGAGAGAAACTCCGTCTCTCTCTCACACATACACACAAAGATAGGTGTAAGAGTACTGCTATGCTTGGAAGATTATATAAGAAATAGTCAAGTTTCCACCTCTATGCTGCAGTCAGGCAAACCATCACCGTACCTCTGCCTGATCATTCTTTGTAATGAAACTAGAGATTTCTTTTCTGGAGAAATCAAACAAAATTCTATCCAGAAGTTCTACTTCCAAATACAAGGAATTCCACAAGTAGATAAAAAAGAAAATGGAAGGGAGGAAATTATTAAAGAAATAATACAAGAAAATTTGAAGGGCATGAGTCTCTAGATTAAAAAATCTAGTGCTGACCAGGTATGGTGGCTCATGCCTGTAATCCTAGCACTTTGGGAGTCCAAGGCAGGTGGATCATGAGATCAAGAGATAGAGACCACCTAGCCAACATGGTGAAATCCTGTCTTTACTAAAAATACAAAAAAAAAAAAAAATTAGCTGGGCATGGTGGCATGCACCTGTAGTTCCAGCTACTCAGTAGACTGAGGCAGGAGAATCACTTGAACCCAGAATGCAGAGGTTGCAGTGAGCTGAGATCATGCCACTGCACTCCAGCCTGGTGACAGAGCAAGACTTTGTCTCAAAAAAAAAAAAAAAAATCCAGTGCCAAAAACAAGGAATGAAGAAACACCTGGAGTAGTGGCTCATACCTATATTCCCAACACTTTGGGAGGCCTAGATGGGAGAATCACTAGAGGCCAGGAGTTCGAGACTGGCCTGGGCACCAGAGCAAGACTTCATCTCTACTTTTTAAAAATAAATAAAAGAAGAAGAAAAAAGAATGAAGAAAGACACATATCAGGATACATCATCATCAAAATTCACTAATAAATGAAAAAAAGATTCTAAAAACTTTGAAAGAAAAAATATAACTAATATTTAAGGGATCATGTGAAACTGGAATCAACATTTTCAATAGCACCATTGGATGCTAGAGGATAGTGAAGCAATAACCTCTAAATTCTAAGTATATTTTCTACCTAGAATTTTATATGTAGCCAACCATTAATCAAGTGTGAGAGTAAAATAAAGACAGTAAGCAGACTAAAACAAAATATACTTCCTATGCACTCTTCCTCGGGGAGGCGCTGGAGTGTATGTTCCACATAACTGAAGAAGTAAATCAAAATAGAGTGAAACATGGATCCAACAAGAAGGGAATCCAGCAGAGAAGAGGGAGAAGAAAAGTC
Organism: Cheracebus regulus; assembly: GCA_963574635.1. Classification (NCBI taxonomy): domain Eukaryota; kingdom Metazoa; phylum Chordata; class Mammalia; order Primates; family Pitheciidae; genus Cheracebus; species Cheracebus regulus. The sequence goes on along the minus strand of CAUYQU010102711.1, from coordinate 21,790 downwards.
TCAGGATGAGAGTAATGGGGAGCTCCAGGACATCTGCTATAAAACCACAGGCCAACTGAGCCACATTGCAGATGGAAGCAGAAAGTCAAAGGCTCTAGCAGAAAACATCATCAAGAGACACTTACACTTAGAAGAGAGTGAATGAGATTCCTATGCATGAAACAAAGTGAGAAAAAAAAAGAAAGTAATGAGAGAAAACTTGGGCATTTTTTAAAAATTAGGCGGATAGAATATACCAACCAGATATTAACTCCAGGAAAAACAAAATTTGGACAGGAAAAGCAACATAATCAGAGTGCACAATTTGGCTTAGCAGGGAACAGGGTTTATAAATTCATAAAAACAAAACTCTGAAAATGAATATTATCAGAATAGGAATGTAATTACATTATGAGAATAAACAGAGGGAAAGAGGAGCTTAAATGAGCTGTTATTCCATAAGAAGCCAATAGTTAATGTTTAAAATTGGTGACTTAAGGATATTCATATTACTTAGAAATATGAATATAAGAGACAGACTTCCAGTTCTGACAAATGGAATAAAAAATTTTAGACTTATTCTATAGCCTTGTAAAACTATAAAAATAAAATATATGATGTAACTCTTTTTAGGCACCAGACAGTATCACAAGGATGTGGTCCTTGAGAGAAGGGAAATACACCAGGTGAACCCCACATTCATCCCAGTTTTCTGCCTGGGAATACTTCCCAAACCAAGGCCAAGAGAAGTGGAGCCAAATAGAAGGCAACCATCTTTCTGGGTTAAGGAAACAGATTGGAGAAAAGGGCTGCTGAGGCAGCAGCCAGGACTTGCTTGGAAAGATAACAGAGAGGACACCATTGTGTAGAGAAGAAGCTCCATAAATCTGCATATCTTCAGCTGAGTATTAAGCCATACATGCACGGGGCAAGATTTTGTCAAGTATAGCAGATAATATGTGAACTAATCAGAGAAGTTCTGAAAATTGGACAGTGCTGGAAGTATTGGAGTTCTAACCAGCCAGACTGCAGATATTTCACTGAAATCCCAAGTATTCAGCTGAGACTCCAGAAAGCCATTGGAAACAATAGCTACTCTAGCCTTAAGAGTAAACGTTCAGCTAGATGTGTCCTAACAAAAACTTAAAATAAGCCTTAATACAATCAGACTGACCCACCAGAAAATAACTTCTTTCCAGAAAAAAATTCAATGCCCTTTAAGAGAAAATAACAAATCTAGATTATCAATAAATACAGCATAGAATACCCAGTAAATAATCAAAAGTTATGAGATATGTTAAGAGATAGGAGAGTGTGACACATAACCTGGGAGAAAGTCTACAGAAACAAATGCAGAGATGACATAGATGTTGTAACTGGCAGGTAAATCTTTTTAAAATAGCCATTATAAGTACATTTAAAGAGTATAAACAAAAAGATTATTGACACAGTGAGTGAACAGATGGGTGAAATCACAGTATAAAAAAGGAAAACTATAAAATATAACCAAGTGGAAATTCCAGAACTGAAAAGAAATCAATATCAATTCTGAAGTGAGAACTCCACTGGATGGGCTTAACAGCATATTGGAAACTACAAAGTAAGGTATTAGTGACTGGATGATAGGTAAATAGAAACTATCAATACAAAACACAGGAAAAAAAAGACTGAAAAACATGAACACAGCTTTAATGACTTGTGGGCAATATCAAGTGATCCAACATACAGCTAATTGGAGCCTTGGCTATAGAAGACAGATCAAGAAATAATTTTTTGTAAGAGATGGTGTCTCACTCTATTACCCAGGCTGGAATACAGTGGTGCAATCATAGACTACTAAAGCCTTGAACTCCTGTGTTCAACCAATCCTCTTGCCTCAGCCTCCCAAGTACCTAGGACTATAGGTATGCTAAACATGCCCAGATCATTTAAAAAATTTTTTGTAGAGACAGGTTCTTGCCATGTTGCCCAGACTGGTCTTGAACTCCTGGCTTCAAGAAATCTTTTCACCTTACCCCCACAAAAGGCTGGGATTATAGGCATGAGCCACAATGCCTAGCCCTGAAAAAAATTTGAATATAGAATGGCCAAAATTTTCTAAATTTAATGAAAAATATCAGCCTAGATATCTAAAAATCTCTTTAAACTCCAATCAGAATAAAAACAAAGAATACTACACCTAGGTCCATCATGATCAATTTGCTAAGAACTCCAGATACAGAAAAAAATCTTAAAAGCAACTGGAGTGAGAGGGGAAGATGATACATGATAACAAATGGTGAACAATTTCTCATAACCAATAACGTAAGTCAGAAGAAAATGAAATGGCATAAATTGCTGAAAGACAAAACCTGACAACCTAGAATTTTATATCCAGTGAAAATATCATTTAAAAATATAGGTAAAATATTTACAGACAAATAATATCTGAAGTCAAGAGACGAGAAAAACAATTTTTTTTTTTTTGAGACAGAGTCTCACTCTGTCAACCAGACTAGAGTGCAGTAACACGATCTCCGCTCACTGCAACCTCCGCCTCCCAGGTTAAAGAGATTCTCCTGCCTCGGCCCCCTGAGTAGCTGGGATTACAGGCACCCACCACTACACCCAGCTAATTTTTGAATTTTTAGTAGAGACAGGGTTTTACCATGTGGGTCAGGCTGATCTTAAACTCTTGACCTCGTGATCTGTCTGCCTCAGCCTCCCAAAGTGCTGGGATTACAGGCAAGAGCCACCACGCCTGGCCAAAAAACAATTTTTTTAAATGGAATAATCAAAAACAAATAGCAAGATGTTAGCCTTAAAGCCAACCAAATCAATAATTATATTAAATGTAAATAGATTAAAAGGCAGAGATTAACAAACTGGATTTAAAAAAAAAGAGTAGTTGTATAATGCTTATAAGATAAATACAAAATATGGAAATACGATGTAATTACTAGAAGAATGAGCATAAAGAGTAGAAAGTGGGTGCCTCTGAGAAAAGACAGAGGAAAAGAGAAACTATTGGTTCTTCATGTAAACCTTTTCAGCACTATTTGTAATCTTAAACCATTTGCTTGTAATATGCTAAAAATATATATTTTTAGAAACTGAATGAATTGTTCTGGGAGTGCTTTATAAGCTGGCACTTATCCTTTACCATTTTTTGAAGCATTTAAAAAAATGTGAGGAGGCTGGGTGGGGTGGGTTATGCCTGTAATCCCACTACTTTGGGAGGCCAAGGCAGGAAGATTGCTTGAGGCCAGGAGTTCAAGAACAGTCTGGGCAACAGCACAAGATCCTGTCTCTATAAGTTTGTTTGTTTGTTTGTTTGTTTGTTTGTTTTGAAATGGAGTCTTGCTCTTTCTCCTGGCTGGACTGCAGTGGTGTGATCTCAACTCACTGCAGCCTCTGCCTCCCAGGTTCAAACAATTCTCCTGCCTCTTGAGTAGCTGTAATTACAGGTGCCCACCACCAGGCCCGGCTATTTTTTGTATTTTTATTAAAGACAGGGTTTCACCCTGTTGGCCAGGCTGGTCTTGAACTCCTGACCTCATGTGATCCTCCCACTTTTGCCTCCCAAAGTGCTGGGATTACAGGTATCAGTCACCTCGCTCGATCTACCATTTTTTTTTTTTAAACTGGATAAAGCCAGGTGCAGTGGCTTATGCCTGTAATTCCAGCACTTTGGGAGGCCAAGGTAGGAGGATCGCTTGAGTCTATGAGTTCAAGACCAGCCTTGGCAACATAATGAGACCTCATCTGTACAAGAAATAAACAAAATTAACTGGGCATAGTGATGCTTGACTGTGGTTTTAGCTACTCAGGAGGCTGAGGTGGGAGGATTGCTTAAGCCTGGGACGTCAAGGCTGCAGTGAGCCAAGGTCATGCCACTGCACTTCAGCCTGGTGACAAAGCAAGACCTTGTCTCAAAAAAAAAAAAAAGAAAGAAAAAGAAAAAAACCTGGGTGTGGTTACATATGCCTGTACTCCTACCTACTCAAGAGGCTAAGGCAGAATGATTTCTTGAGCCCAGGAGTTGGAGATGTACAGTGAGATATGATCACACCACTGCACTCCAGCCTGGGTAACCAGGTGAGACATTGTCTATTAAAAAAAAAAAAAAATTGCTGGGCTCAGTGGCTCACGCCTGTAATCCCAGCACTTTGGGAGGCTGAAGTGGGCGGATCACCTGAGGTCCAGAGTTCAAGACCAGCCTGACCAATATGGTGAAACCCCATGTTTAAAAAAAATAAAATAAAAATGAGGTACACAAACAAGGGAAAAAAGCCAATCTACCCAGAAAAGTAAATGAATTGTAAATGTGATATTATTTGCTCACAATTTCTAGGTAGACAGGTCAGGTACAGGCTAACAAAATGACCTCAACAAAAGCACATAAACCTGAAAACCAAACCCAGGAGTGTTTCTTCTCCAGTTATTTATGCCATCTGGAAATCAGTGGGTTTCAGACTGTAATCACAGGTGGTCTCACTTAAGCCTTCTGTTACTCTATTGGTGGTTGAGATGTATAGACATTAAAGTAACAAATCGTTTTTTGAATATCCATTATATGCAATGGCCTGGGCTAAACATTACATGGGGAACACAAAGTGTAAAACAAGTTAGAGAAGCTTACTATCAATCTCACTCATTTACCTTTTCCTTCAGTGACACAAGAGTACAATAAACTCTTTTACCAGCCATTGGATGATACAGTGAATTGTTATAGAATAGACTCTAAAGAATCATGCATCCCTTATCCATACACTTGGGTAACCCCCTCCTACAATGAGTCTATATGCTTGAATATGTTCCTCGCTTTGGCCAATGGGACATTGGTAAACATAATACAAGCAGATGCTCGAAAAGTGTTTGCTTGTGCATTGAGGCCTGGTCTCTCTCTTTCACTGCCTTTGGAACACAATATCTTAAGAAGAAGGCCAGGTTAAACTTCTGGAGATACAAGAACCAACCAACAACCAGCACTAATTAGCAGATATGTGAGTGAGGCTATCTTAGACCTTGTAGCTCTAGCTACACTGTTGAGTGAGTCTAGGTGAGACCAGCAGAAGAACCATCCTGTTGAGCCCAGCCAAAATTGCTGATGCACAGAATTATCAGCAAATACAATGGTTATTGTTTTAGGCCAATAAATGTTTCTGGTTGTTTCTACCACAATGGTTAACTGATGCAAATGGGATGATTTGGCTGTCACAAGAACAAAACAGCATTCCTTGAATATGTTTTTAAAATCTAACAATTTTAGTTTTGGGGTTTTTTTTTAAAGCACTGTGATTTGTAAAAATCTAACAATTTTGTATTAGAGTTTACTCAGAGAAGACGAACCATTAGTAGACTATTACACACATCCTCCCCCCGCCCCACACACACACAATAAGAGATTTGTTAAATGCAATTATACAATTGTAGGAGCTAATCAGTCTCCATAAGGCTATTGTTTTACCATCTAATGCTAAAATTTCAGCATTCTAGAATTTCAGCATTCATCGGTCCACAGGAAGATGGATATAAAGTAGGACAAGACAGGACCCACAAGTATCCATTAGGATCCAGAAGGATGGACTGAAATGCGTTTTGATTTTTGCCATCTCTGACATTAGTGTCCCGCAGGAGAAGCTAGTGCCCTCCCCATGCAGCTGAATACAAGAGTCAGAGTTGGCCCAGAACTCAGAAAAGCTGAAAAAGGATCCAAGGGAAGGTGGAGCCATTTCAAGCCTGGCTGCTGCCCACACCAATAAGGGAAGCAGGCAGTTAAGTAACAATCTGTGTGAGCTACAAAACATCTTTGCTTCACTTCCACCCTCCAAGTTCACACAGCCATCTCCTTGGGGGCCTACATTAACTGGAGAAGCACACAAGAGGGAATCCTGGGAAGTTCAGCCTAGCCAAGCTGACACACTACAAAACTGCCATCCATTCAGAAAGGTTCACACTGAAAAATGCCTCTCTCCCACCTTCGTTTCTGCATTTCCCTGCCTTCAAACAACCTTTTATCAGTATCAGTTTCTTGTGTTTTCATCCTGAAACATTCTATGCACACACAAATATCCAGCACTTGTTTTATCTTACACTAAAGATCACATATGGCTGGGAATAGTGGCTCACACCTGTGTAATCCCAACACTTGGAAGGCTGAAGCTAAGGATCGCTTGAGCCCTGAAGTTCAAGACCAGCCTGGGCAACATAGTGAGAAAAAATAAATTAAAAATAAATTTTAGGCCAGGTGTGGTGGCTCATGCCTGTAGTCCTAGTACTTTGAGAGGCCAAGGCAGGAGGATCACCTGGAGTCAGGAGTTCAAGACCAGCCTGGCCAACATGGTGAAACTTTGTCTCTACTAAAAATGCAAAAATTAGCCAGGTGTGCTGGCAGGTGCCTATAATCCTAGCTACTCCAGAGGCTGAGGCAGGAGAATTGCTTGAACCCAGGAGGCAGAGGTTGCAGTAAGTCAAGATCACACCACTGCACTCCAGCCTGGGCAACAGTGAGACTCCGTCTCAAAAATAAATTAATTAATTTCAAAAAAATTTTAGCAGCACATGATGACACATGTCTTTAGTCCCAGTTACCCAGGAGACTGAAACACAAAGATTACTTGAGCCCAGTAGATCTAGGCTTCAGTGAGCTATGGCTGTACCACTGCACTCCAGCCTGGGTTACAGAGCCAGACCTTGTCTCTAAAAAAATACAAAACAAAACACAACCAGATCACACACTATACCCACTGATCAACATCTTGCTTTCTTTTTTTTAACTAAACAATATATCCTGGAAAAGATTCTCTTTGCATAGATAAAGATTTGCATTTTTTGGTTGTTATATTTTCTAAATTTTGATAAAATAGAGATAGAGTCTTGCTATGTTGCCCAGGATGGTCTTGAACTCCTAGCTTCAAGAAATCCTCTTGCTTTGGCTTCCCAAAGTGTGCCTTTTTTTTCTTTAACAACCTAATAGTATCCCACTGCATGGCTATATTATGACCTGTTTAATTAGACCTTTATTGATGAACATTTATATTATTTTGAAAGTTTATAGCCAGGCGCGGTGGCTCACGCCTGTAATCCTAACACTTTGGGAGGCCGAGGTGGGTGGATCACCTGAGGTCAGGAGTTCAAGACTAGCCTGTCCATCATGGTGAAACCCCATCTTAAAAAAAAAAAAAAAAGTTTACTCTGTTATACCATCCTACTAAGAATGGACTTGCACAAGAGTAAATGTCTTTATAATTGATGCTTATTGTCAATTTAGTATGACATCAACCAAAATTGAGGCCAGAATGGAGGTTGATGGTGCCCATCAGTGCACATGGGCTGCAGTTGCAATAAAGTTGCTCTGAGACCCTCAATTCATTTAATGTACACCATTTATAAATTCATTTTACACCTTCTGTGGACCTGTACCTTTTTCTGTCCTTGCCTTGATCATGGGCTACAACTGTCATTGTTTTGCAGCATCCTGATAATCTTCCTAATGAATAGTAACAACAAGCAATTTAATATTTATGGGATCACTCTCTAAAATCCCTCATCAGCAAAAATTTACTTAATGATATAAATGTGATCATCAAAAACACAGTAACATGGAAATCTACCGACAGGTAAAACAAGTGATTGATAAAGCTAAAAAATCCTCAATGGTTCTGCCATTTTTTTTTTCTTTTATCTTTTTTTTTTGAGATGGAGTTCTGCTGTCACCCAGGCTGGAGGGGCAATGGCACGATCTTGGCTCACTGCAACCTCCCCGTCCTGGGTTCAAGCGATTCTCCTGCCTCAGTTTCCCGAGTAGTTGAGGTTACAGGTGCCCACCACCACACCCAGCTAATTTTTGTATATTTAGTAGAGACAGGGTTTCACCATGTTAACCAAGCTGTCTTGAACTCCTGACCTCAGGTGATCTATCCACCTTGGCCTCCCAAAGTGCTGGAATTACAGGTGTGAGCCACCGCACCCGGCCCGGTTCTGCCATCTTAATGTTACCTTTGCCAACAGTGGACCTTGCAACTATCAGATGGAAGACAAGCTATTTGAGCAAAGAAATGTGACACTCACAGAGACAGATTGGCCAGTTTCTTTTCATAAGAACATTTTCATTGATTTTTCCATTATTAAGTGTTTGCTTAAAGGCCCTTCATTCCCAAGAGTTTTATAAATATCACATTTACTTCATTCACACTTTTAAAGATTTAGACCTCTCTGGAGAGAAAATATTTTTCTTTTAGAAGTCATGGCTTTAAAATATAGGCAAGACATGTTCCCAAAAGACAAAAACAGAGCCACTCATAATAGTACACCCCAAAGCAGTTTATGCTACTGGCCTAAGAAAAGCCCTCGAATTGCAGAAAGAGATCTGAAAATCGTGACCTCTGAGTCTTCCACCCAGCCTCCCGGAGCCTTTTCTGGCCCTCCAGATCCCTGCCATCTCTAACAGCCTGTGGCTTTAAAAGGCACTTACTAGATAGTATGTCAAAAGGTCCAGAAACCAGAGAGTCAAGATTTTGAGCCAGGAAAGAGCAGTCTCAAGAAATCATGTAAAGTCTCTTTTGGCCAGCACAAAATATAAAAGCATGAAAATAGGGGAAATGAGTTGGACTCAGATTGGGGAGACCCTGAAATGCCAGATTAGTGAGAATCAAGTAAAGTTATTCCACACGAGGATTGATCCCAGAGAGCGATTGCATATGAAAATACCTAATCTGGGACCTTGGGGAGGAAGAAATATTAATAGCCGTTTTATAAATGGGTCCAGGCAAGCCTGGATGAGAAATATTAGAATTAGGACTGGAGAGTGGCTGATTTCCAGGTCTGTGCTTCAGCTATCTAGCAAGCATGGCTACTTACAGGGCTCAAAAGATTTACAAACACATTAGGAAGGCTCAGCAGAGCCAAAAGCCAGGCGTGCTCCCCTTTCCCAGGCCTGGTCTCTTTCGCAGAAAGGCTACAGCAAAACTGAGCCATTGGCCTCCAGCCCCATCATGAATCAAGTACAGTGAGAATGCTTCATGAGCTGAGTCCAAACAAGCTCCCACTGGGGCCTATAGACCAGCTCCTAATTAATAGGCTCTTGGCCCACAAGTAAGAGTAAAAAAAAAATTGCAACAATGAAAGGAAGACAAAGGGGGAGGGGGCTCACAAAGAAAGCAGAAGGGAAAATTATGATGGGAAGATGGATCCAGGTCTCAAGTTAGCTAGCAGAGCCATAACTCAAACCTGTATTTATTTGTTCAAGTCAGATGTGAACAACTACATAAATTTGATTCCTGATTTTGTAATTCAGCCTACACAGCAAAATCTGAGAAAGCAACTGTGTTGATAGGTTTCAAAAAGGCAGACAAATCTCCATCCATTAATATTTTGCTCATGCCAGCTTCAGGCACAGCTAGTGCTAAGGTCTGGGAGAGTTCACCCAGAGGCGGGGAGTTGCAGAAGAGCCAGACAGAGGTGGAGAAGTGAGGAGACTGCCCTGACAATCTGGCTTCTGAGTGTCATTCTGAGGTTCCTAAATGGACATGCCTTCTGGGAATTCTTTCTTCTCCTCACTTTCAGAGGATTCAGGGCCACAGACCAGAGAGGGGATGGGTTGCTGTCGAAAGTGCTGGCAGATTAGAAGAGGGTGCCAAGGGCCGGGCGCGGTGGCTCACGTCTGTAATCCAAGCACTTTGGAGGCCAAGGCAGGCAGATCACCTGAGGTCAGGAGTTCAAGACCAGCCTGACCAACATGGTGAAACCCCATCTTAAAAAAAAAAAAAAGAAGAAGAAGAGGGTGCCAAGGGCACAGAAAACAAGAGACTATTTTAGAATAATCAGGAACATGACTTCAGAATGTTTAGAATCTTTCATTTGTTTTTACATCTGATGTGCCTTCGTTGCCCGTCTTTTGTCATAAATTTTCCCGCCTGATTATGTCTTCACATACTAGAGAAATGTGTAATAAGGAACATTAGTCTTCAGAGACCAGTTACCAGGACAGTCAATGACAGACTTCCATCAACAATTGGTCAGCGTTCTTAAAATGTGTGAGTTGGAGTTTTGGAACCAATAACACCCTTTTTTCTTTTTTTTTGAGACAGAGGCTCACTCTGTCATCCAGGCTGGAGTGCAGTGGCGCAATCTTGGCTCACTGCAACTTCTGCCTCCCAGGTTCAAGCACTTCTCCTCAGCCCCTCAAGTAGCTGGGGTTACAGGTGTGCACCATCATGCCCAGCTAATTTTTGTATTTTTAGTACAGACAGGGTTTCACCATGTTGGCCAGACTGGTCTCAAACTCCTGACCTCAAGTAATCCACCCACCTCATCCTCCCAAAGTGCTGGGATTACAGGAATGAGCCACCACACCTGGCCAATAACACCTTTTGTGATAGAAACAGTGTTGGCTGGACAGGCACAGCAGGTCAAGCCTGTAATCCCAGCACGTTGGGAGGCTGAGGCAGGAGGATCATCTGAAGTCAGGAGTTCAAGACCGGCCTGACCAACATGGTGAAACCCCATCTGTACTAGAAATACAAACATTAGCTGGGCATGGTGGTGCACACCTGTAATCCCAGCTACTCGGGGGGCTGAGGCAGAAGAATCACTTGAACCTGGGAGGCGGAGGTTGCAGTGAGCCGAGATTGCGCCATTGCACTCCAGCCTGGGCGATGGAGCAAGATTCTGTCTCAACAAAAAAGAAAAGGAAAGGAAAGAAACAGTGTTACAAGTGGAGATTAAGCCTCTATGCTAGTTCCCGAAGTCTATTTGATAAAGTTCTTAAATATCACGTGTGCATTTGCAATGAAAAATATGTAATATTGGAAATAACTTGTCAAATTATGTTTTAATTGTGGATTACACTTGAAGTAAAATTAGAGGCTATCATGGGAAATCAACTTACGATAGTGTCTTCAAGGCAAAAGGGAGTCTGAATTCCATCTCACTTGGAGGTGGAACTTGGAACTTGGGAGAAAGTCACATACAAAACATACATTCACACACCCTGAGTGCTGCAGCAGAACATGTTTATTCAGGGAATACTTTTATCTGGGGGGCCCTAGTGGGAGAACAAGGCTGGTGGTTCTCATGTATAAGATATTTCGAGTATGTTTCTATATCAGAGATTTTTAATTTGGAAAAAAAAACCCTATTTAATTTCTCAAATGGTAAAGAAAATTTTAAGCCAAATTTATATCTTTCCTAATACATTTCCTCCTAAGACTTTAATCTTCTATGGTTACCACACCATAGAAGTATGCAACAGAGCACACTGGTCCTGCTCCCGGATTGTCCCTACCAAATGAATGACTTTGGACCCGGCAACCTCATTTACTTACTCCTCAATCCAATCAAATTGAAAATGAGGATAGTAACCTAGTCAACCTCACAGAGTCATGGTAAGCTCTAAATGCACTAATAATACTGCCTTCCTTTTCTGTAATACTTTAGTTTTGTTTGTTGGTTGGTTTTTTTTTGAGACAGAATTTCGCTCTGTTGCCCAGGCTGGAGTACAATGGCACAATCTTGGCTCACTGCAACCTCCGCTTCCCGGGTTCAAGCGATTCTCCTGCCTTGGCCTCCGGAGCAGCTGGGATTATAGGCGTGCACCACCACGCCTGGCCAATACTTTAGTTTTTTAAATACATTCACACATTTTATTTTTCTGCCAATTTAGGGGGGGAAAACACCTAACTATTTAGACTTTAACACCCTCCAAGGGGCCAAAGCTGAAGGAAACAGGTAACAAGGGCCCTTGGCAGCCCCTGCACCCGCCCGACACAGTGCTGCCCGCCCACCTCCTGTTCTAACACCAGCTGGAGAAATGACTGGGAAAAACACTGTATTTTGTGTTTCTTCTTCAACAACTCGCTCAAGTGCATAAAGAAGCCCCAAGTTTTGATTGTGGAGAGAGTTAAGAAGAACGTTATTCTCACTCAAACACTTTCACAAATAAGTTTCCCTTGGCCAGGCATGGTGGCTCATGCTTGTCATCCCAGCACTTTGGAATGCCAAGGCAAGAGAATCACTTGTGGCCAGGAGCTCAAGACCAGCCTGTGCCACATAGCGAGACCCCATCTCTACTTTTTTTAAAAGAAAAATAAATAAATTTCCCTACATTGCCAGTGACAGGCATAGGATCTAATCTATCCAGGTGTACCCATCCAGGTATTGCATGTGCTTAGCGGGTTCATGGAAAACCGGATTCCCTCTTCCTTCAGCAGGTGGCAACATGCAGGGCCACCTACTGTCCACAACATGCTAATTTCTTTTCTTGTTGCCCAGGCTGGAGTGCAGTGTCGCGATCTCGGCTCACCACAACCTCACCTACCGGGTTCAAACGATTCTCCTACCTCAGCCTCCCGAGCAGCTGGGATTACAGGCATGCGCCACCATGCCTGGCTAATTTTTTGTATTTTTAGTAGAGACGGATTTCTCCATATTCAGCGAGTTCAGGCTGGTCTCGAACTCCCGACCACCTGCCTCGGCCTCCCAAAGTCCTGGGATTACACGTGTGAGCCACTGCGCCCAGCCAACATGTAAATTTCTTGCTCTGTGGTCACCCTCAACTCACACCTGGATGGGGCACAGCAACTGCACAAAAAAGTCATGACTCAAACGTCAGTCATTGAGACCACACTCAACCGTGGAGTCTCTGGGTTAATCATAAATCATTGTCCTCGCCTAGTCCTTAAGACCAGAGTTCGCCCTTCCCAAAGCAGGTCCACGTCCTCCCTTTGAGTAATGGGTCTGACAACCCCAGCTCAAACACAAGCCTGCCCACCACGCAGACTTATCAGGGCTGCCGGCGGGCGCGGGAAGGTGCAGCAGGAGAACAAGGGCCCCTGTCGCAGGGTCGGGCGTTATCGGTGGGACGGGGCCATGGCTTGTTTTCCTTTCGCTGAGCCTGTGAGCTGGTGCCCGTGTACAGTACCAGGCGGTGTAAGAGGTGGTTGCTGGGCCCCTCTGTTTGTGAGGGCTGTTGACACAAGGTGGGGTCTGGGTGATGGAGGCTGATTCCCGCCCTATTTTTCTGATAGCCATAAATGAGAGAAATCCTACTAAGGCCTCTTTGCCCCGAGCTTGGGAGTTCCATTTTGCTGGGGAAGAAGGATTTTTGCATCCTGAGAAGAGCTGAGCTTTCCCCTTCAGTGGAAACCACGCACAAGAGAGAGCACGTCAAAGAAAAGGGGTTTTGGCCGGTTGGCCGGGAGCGGTGGGTGGCTCACACCTGTAATCCCAGTACTTTGGGAGGCATAGGCAGGTGGATCACTCGAGGCCAGGAGTTTGATACTAGCCTTGCCAACACGGTGAAACTCCTTCTCTACTAAAAACACAAAAAGTAGCCAAGTGTGGTGGTGCATGCCTGTAGTCCCAGCTGCTGGGGAGGCTGAGGCAGGAGAATCGCTTGAACCTGGGAGGCAGAGGTTGCATTGCAACAGAGTGAGACTCTGAGAAGAAGATGATGAGGAGGAAGAGGTGGAAGAAAGAAGAAGAAGAGGAGGAGGAGGAGGAGGAGGAGGAGGAGAAGAAGAAGGGTGGGAGGCGGGGCAAAAAAAAAAAAAAAGAGAAGAAGAAGGAGAAGAAGAAAGAAGAGGAGAGGATAAAGAAAAGAAAAAGTGGCAGCTGACGCCTGTAATCCCAGCACTTTGGGAGGCCAAGGCAGGAGGATCACAAGGTCAGGAGTTTGAGACCAGCCTGACCAACATGGTGAAACCCTGACTCTACTAAAAATACAAAAATTAGCCGGGTGTGGTGGTGCATGCCTGTAATCCCAGCTACTCAGGAGGTTGTGGCAGGAGAATTGCTTGAACCCAGGAGGTGGGGGTTGCAGTGAGCCGAGATCATACCACTGCACTTCAGCCTGGGCAACAGGAGCAAAAACTCTGTTTCAAAAAAAAAAAAAAGAAAAGAAAGAAAAGGGAAGGGAGTTTTAGTGAAATATCACATACAACAGTACCATGGAGAAAAGGCACTCAGAACTTGAGAACTGCTGCGGAGAGGGGGCCTATAGTTCTTCTGTCAAACACTTGTCTCACCCTGGGGCCCACAAGACAGACGAAGGAAGGGCCTGTTCCCCAAGCAGAACTTTAGCTCTAAGGCCAGACCGTGCCTTGAAGTATGTCCCATTTTCTGTAGTAATTCACCTGACCATGGAATCACGAGGGATCGCGGGGAAGTTACTTGGATTTTGCTGCCTGTAGTCCCTTTGGGAGTAAATACAGTATTTACTTCAATTAAAAATGCCACACGGCCTACCTGACCTGATTCAGGGCCATTGACATGTTTGAAAATTAACCTTTTTCCTAGCCTAAATTTCTCCTTCCTACCTCAATTTTCTGTTTTCTCGTGGTACAGTTGTGAAGTTGTAAGCTGCTTATAATTCATACTGGCAAGGGGTGAGCGGAAAGTCCTTGTAGAAAGGAGCTTTACATGCCCTTTCAGGACAGGATTTCAAGCAGTTCTATGGGAAGTCCTTCAAGCTGTGTTAAAACTATGATGAATTTTTGGAGGAATCTGGCAGTGAAATCAGGTTTAGGAACTTTGGGAAATTGGGAGATACCTAATTTTCCTTTGGGTTAAAATAGAAGTCATGACTCCACGTCTTTTTTGAGCTAGTTTGGGCTTTGGCCTCAGGCTCAAATCCCAGCCCTTTCACTTACTCGCTTGTAGCCTGGGCATGTGACTTAACCTCTCTGAAGCTAAGGTTTGCTCTCCATGACTATGTAGGTCATATCCGCCAAGGGTTACTGAGTTCATGCATGTGACTGTCCCTGGCACAGCGCACAGGGGGTTCACAGATTTTCCAATCCTCCTTTCTTTTGTTTCCAAGCTACTCTCTTTTCATCCTGCAACCATGACATATTTTCTTTAAAATATATCACAGCAGTGCTGGGATCTGTGGCTCATGCCTGTAATCCCAGCTCTTAAGGAGGCAGAAGCGGGAAGATAGCTTGAGTCCACGAGTTCAAGACCTGCCGGGGCAATATAGGGAGACCTCGTTCTCAAAAAACAACCAAACAAAAAAACAAACAACAACAAAAAAAGGTTTTAACCCAGGTACCTGTATAAAATATATATATATATAATCAATCACAGCATCAGGCCAGAAAACAAATAGCATCTATGTTGCCTCCAATGGAAAGGGCATTTTGTTCACTGGTATATTAGTGTGGGAGCTAGTGTAGTGGTTAAGAGAGCAATTTGGGCCAGGCCCAGTGGCACATGCCTGTAATCCCAGCACTTTGGGAGGCCAAGGCAGGCAGATCACCAGGTCAGGAGATCAAGACCATCTCGGCCAACATGGTGAAACCCCATCTCTACTAAAAATACAAAAATTAGCCAGGTGTGGTGATTGCACCTGTAATCTCAGCTACTGGGGAGGCTGAGGCAGGGGAATAGCTTGAACCCGGGAGGCGGAGGTTGCAGCAAGCCAAGACCGTGCCACTGCACTCCAGCCTGGCGACAGTGCAAGACTCCATCTCAAAAAAAAAAAAGAGAGAGTGAGAGAGAGAGCAATTTATAAGGGCCAGGGGTCTGGATTCCAATTTAAGTTCCACGTACAAGCTCTAGGCCTTGGGCCCAATACCTAATCTCACTAGGCCTCAGTTGCTTCATCTGTAAAGCAGTGGTAGTATTATACATATCATATACGTTTGAAGAACCAGATGAGATAGTCCAAGTGAAGTGCTTTTTTTAGTGCTTGGCATAATATATTAGGTTGGTGCAAAAGTCACTGCTGTTTTTGCAATTGCTTTTAATGGCAAAATCCACAATGGCTTTTGCACCAACTTGATAATAAGCATCCAAGTAACATTAGCTATGGTTAGTATTTATCATACTATAATTATTATTGTGGTTATTGTTGGTTTTGCTGTTATGGGACCATCGTTATTCAGATGGGGAGCAACAAAAAATTGGTTTAGCTCCTTGAATCTCAAATTTACTGCTATAATCTTTACTAATAATTGTAGTAGTCTCGATAAAAAATTTTCCCTCTCTACCTCCTATGGGTCAGTAGCAATTTGATAATATTATGTGTTATTAATTAGAGTCAGACATTGTGCTAAGTGCTTTCCATGAATTCTCTCATTGAATCTACCTCACAACCTGTAAACTCAGTTATTTATTGTCCCATTTCACAGCCAAGAAAAAAGGTTTAGTGAGAGGAGGTCACACTGGAAGTGGCAGATGAGAGAAGTCCCTAAACTAGCTGGGCCTCAGGGGCTAAAAGGATTAGACCGATATGATCTCTAAGATTCCCACCCAGCACCATCATCTATTATTTTGAATTGATAATAGTTTTGCTTTATTACCATCCACCATATATATGAATATGTTCTATGTGGATCAAGTCTAATGTATAAAGAAAGCTATTGTGACTTTTATAAAAGACTTTGCTCTAGCAAATTCTATGTAAATAGGATGACATCTTTCTGTGTCTCTTGTCTCTGTGCTCCCAAAGCCTTCAAATAACTTTTCCTCTGTCTCCAGCACACCATCTCCTTCCTACATACTCCTAGCCTTCCTAACTTCTCCTTTCTACCAACAGTGTCTGCAGCCTCCCCTCCTCCTCCTGCCGTCCCTACACCCAGACCCGAGGCACATTCCATCTGCCACCAAGTCCTCATGGCTATTTCTGTCCACATTATCAAGACCCAAATCCAACCAGCAACACTCCTCACTTGGGAGTCCAAAATCATCACTTCAGAAAGGCTGAAGAACTCTACAAACGTAAGCTGCTGCTATTATCCTCTCCATATAGATCCATACGCTGGTTATTTGTTCCTTGAAGAAAGGAATTTTAAACATTAACATACATACAGATTATTGAGGGGTCTCATTAAATGAAGATTCTGCTTAGGTTGCTCTGGGGTGGGGCGTGAGGTTCTGCATTTTGACAGCTCCCTGGATGCTGCTGGTCCCAGACCATACCCTCATCTCAGTTATAGCTCTCAACACCCCTTCAAGGAAGGAATATTGCTCACATTTTATAAATGATCGATGGGCAAGAGAAGTTAAGAGATGTATCCAAGGTCCCAGAGCCAGAGGGTAGCAAAGCTGGGATCTGAACCCAGCTAGATCTTTCTGACTCCACACAACAAAAAAAGAAAAGAAAAAAAAAGAGTAATACACATACACACACACACCCGGGTATGTATACATCTGTTTAATGATAGCAAACATATTTCATTCTTTATCTCATTTTAACAGCATGACCCTCATAAATGCCTAGAGAAACTTTCAGTCCCACATGTTGTCAGAACTTAATAAACATTCAATCTGTAGGTGGAGAAAGAATATCTAGGACCTCTTCCTTTCCTTAGGAGCAGCCTCATGATGCCCCTTCCTAAAGGTTTTCCTTGAGACTCCGTACTTCTGTTACTGATTAAACTTATTGACTCTAGAACTTTTTTGCCTCTAGCAATCCATTCCCATAGAGAACCTGACAGAGGCGGGTTTCCTAATTAGTCTGAATTATGAAAGCGAGGGGTGAATAGCAGCGACCATTGGTGGTGAGTCATTGCATCTCATGAAGTAGAAACACGATGTTAAGTCAGCAAAAAGCAGGGATGCAGCCTCGCATCTCCATGGAGGGAATCTCCTCTGCGGCAGCCACGAGGCAGTCCAACGCTGGCTGCCTTTTCAGGGTCCTGGAATCCAGTTGGAAGAGGTGTGTAGGGTGGGAAGGAGGACAGGAAGAAACAAACAAAAAACACACATGACAAAGCAGCAAACAAACAAAAGAGCCTTGCTGGGCAGCGCTCCTGCCAGGGGAAAGTGGATGCCATAGGAGGCTGAGGAGGTGCTCCCAGGAGCCGGGTGGGCAGGAAGGTGCTGTGAGGAGGAGGACTTCAGCTGGGACTAGAAGGGAGAATGAGATTTGGAGATAATGATGTTCCAGGTAGAAGTCATGGGCCACCCAGACAGACCCCCAGGAAATATGGGAATGAACCAGGTATTCTCAGGCTGGAGCAGAGGTGGGAGGGATCCCTGCCCATGAGACAGGGCAAAGAAATCTGGGTGGGCGGCCTGCTTAGTGGAGAGTTGATGACCTGGGGGTCCTTGCAAGCCAGGCCAGGGAGCGTGGCCATCACACAGTCGAGGAGTGACTTGAGGCAGACAGCAGGCCAGGGAGTAAGTTGTAGACAGGCCATTACAGTCAGGCAAAGTGGCTTTGGAGCCTGGCTTCACTGCGTAATAGGTACAAAACAGGCAGGGACACGCCTGTTTAAACTTTAGGTTCTTCCATCTGTAACTTGGGCGGGCCTGTTATGTATTGTCCCAGGGCTTTTCTGGGGTCCCTCCTACCATCAGAGAACAGGAATTAAGTCCAAACAGACCTGGAGAGGCAGAAACACCAGGCCCTTTCCCAGGTGCCTGTCACAGCTCTCTGCCCAGGGCCTTTGAGAGGCCAAACAGGAAGAAGGACAAGGGCGCCACCAGCCACCCCAGGTAGGACACTTCTGACCTTTGCGGGATATGAGCCAGAGGTCCAAATGGAGGATATTCAGTTTGGCTTTTTGCTAACAGATTAGATGAACAAATAGTACCAGGCCTCCCAGAACAATGAGCCCAAGGGCTGGGCCAGAAAAGATGTGCATCTGGGATTCTTGACTCCCAGAGTATAAGGCCCAAAGGCCGCCTGGGTGAAAGTTCTGAGTCCGGCTGGGAGGAAGCTGCTCAGGCCTGCTCTTTCCTGGGCGATTTCAAAAGCTACTCCTGGCCTCCAGCTCGGAGGACTGTGTGCCTTCAGTGATTCATTATTCAGTAAGAAGTCAGATGCTATTTAGAAAACAAACATTTCCTGCATATCCATCCAAGTGGGACACTTTTACATAAGAACAGTATCTATCATCACAACGGCCCTGTCATTTAGGTATTTTTAATCCATAGTTTACAAACGAAGACATTAAGCTCAGAGAATTGGATCTAAGTTTCAGAGCTGGTAAGCCACAGCTCCAAGATTCAATCCTTGGTCTCATTCCTTCCCAGCCCACTGTTTTTATCTAAGATGCCACAGTGACCTCTTCCCTGCCAGATTCTGCCTTGGGGTTTCAGGGAGTTTTGTCAATCAAAGCTTTCTTGGCCCTAGTTGCACAGTTTGGGAAATGGTACCAACACAGGCATTCCTTCCTACTATTTGCACATCGTGACGTACCCATCATGGCCTCTTTAAACTGTCGCCTGTGCTATTCCCAGGAGAAACATTACTGCTACTACCACTACTACAAATACAAATGATCTTCACTCATTGAGCGTCTACGGTGGGCTTAGCATATAAGTTTATAAATATATGGCCTTATTTAACCCTATGATTATACCTTTTTTTTAGGCTGGAGTGCAGCGGCCCAGTCTCTGCTCACTGCAACCTCCACCTCCCAGGTTCAAGCAATTCTCCTGCCTCAGCCTCCTGAGTAGCTGGGACTACAGGCACGCGCTACCACACCTGGCTAATTTTTGTATTTTTAGTAGAGACGGGGTTTCACCGTGTTGGCCAGGCTAGTCTTGAACTCCTGAACTCAAGTGATCCAGCCGCCTCAGCCTCCCAAAGTGCTGGACCCAGGCTATACCTATTTTCTACATTAGGAGCCTAAGAAAGATAAACCTACTTGCCCAAGATCACCCAAGAAGTAAGTGGTGAAACTGGGATTTGGACACATGGAACGCTGACTTCAGAGCACCTGGATTTAAGCACTGAATTCAGTGCACATACGTATACACCCAACCTGTTCTCCCTATTTCCTGTCTTGATCATTTTGGAAATAATCAAAATAGGAAATAAATGTGACAAATAAACTTGTCCCAGGTCCTTTCCTTGAAAACTAACATCACCATCTACCAAGTAGCTCTAGCCAAATATCTAAGAGTCATCTTGATTCGATATATTTTCTTTTCTTTTCTTTTCTTTTTTTTTTTCTTGAGACAGAGGCTCACTCTGTCACCCAAGCTGTAGTGCAGGGACACAATCTCGGCTCACTGCAACCTCCAACTTCCGAGTTCAAGTGATTCTCCTGCCTCAGCCTCCCCAGTAGCTGGGATTACAGGTGCTCCCACCACGCACAGTTCATTTTTGTATTTTTAGTAGAGATGGGGTTTCATCAGGTTGGCCAGGCTGATCTTGAACTCCTGACTTCAAGTGATCCTCCCACCTTGGCCTCTCAAAGTGCTGGGATTATAGGCATGAGCCACTGTGCCCAGCTTTGATTCAGTATATTTTCACATCCTGATAATTATAAAGCAGGCAGAGTCTTATTTAAACCTGTGATTATTCTATATAACAATGTGAATCCATTACCATGGTGATTATTCTTCCCGAGTGGGAGACACTAGTCTCTGTTTGGTCTTTAGCCATGAAACACCTTTATACACATCACACTAAACCTCATTCTCTGCAACAAGCACTGTCCCTCCTCTGAAAGTATGAGCCATCCAGCAAACTTTTATGACTAGCCACATTGTTTTCACTTTTAAACAAACCTACAGAAAAAAAACACTCATTACCAAGGTAATTGTTAATTTTAAATTGCCATCATCAAACCTAACAAGGTTTAAGCCTTTCAAGTGTTGGGAGTTTGAAATTTGGGAAGCCAGGATTGGGGCTGGAGAAGGAGGTGGCATTCTTAATGAGATGGAAGGAAACTCCAGCTAATCAAAGCACAAACTTTCCCATCTTTAACAATCCATGCATACCTTAGTGAGGACAGCAAAATGCAAAATAAATAATTACTTTAAAATTAACTGGCATAAAATTCTCACGGTGGGAAGAGAAATGGAAATCCTGGCTCACCCATGGCCCGCTCGTATCCTCAGCTCGGCCAGTGGGAGGCGCATTCCCAGCTGAGCGAGGCCAGCAGTGTCCACCCGAGCAGTAGCTGTGCAGCGTCGAAGCCCCTCTGATGTCCACAGGACTTACCTACTGCGTCCTCTGCAAATTGCAAAGGATTAAAAGACACTCTCTGATCCTCCAATGCTACACCACCAGCCTCGTTGCACTTCTTTTCCTTCATATTGTAAATATTCCCTTTACTTAGCTGACATCTTCAATTTTTAGGAATTTGGAGCCAGGTAGCCTGCTGGTGTCAAAGCTCTAGAGGGCTAGAAGAAGCTACCAGCTCCCACGAAACAAGTGTGGTCATGGTGTGATTTTGAAAAGCCCCTTGGTTCTTATCTTAAGAAGCCCTCAGAGCCTAGGAGAATGGAGTTGCCAAATGGCAGAGAAACAGTGATTGTTCTGTGCTGTCTGTTACACCACTGTTGCAGTAGCTGCCACTTGGAGCTTGTGCAAAACTGAGCTGCTTGGGAAGTATAGAAAGCCCTTTTCTCTGAAAACAATATTCTAAACTATTTGTCAAAATACTGTTATGAATTCTTTTTTGTTTGTTTGTTTGTTTGTGACAGAGTTTTGCTCTTGTTGCCCAGGCTGGAGTGCAATGGCATGATCTCGGCTCACTGCAACCTCCGTCTCCTGGGTTCAAGAGATTCTCCTGCCTCAGCCTCCCAAGCAGCTGGGATTACAGGCATGCACCACCACACCCAGCTAATTTTGTATTTTTAGTAGAGACAGGGTTTCTCCATGTTGGTCAGGTTGGTCTTGAACTCCCAACCTCAGAGATCCACCTGCCTCATCCTCCCAAAGTGCTGGGATTACAGTCACTGCACCAGGCCTGTTATGAATCTTTTAAACTTTATAAAGTTTTCTGGGCATGGTGATTCACACCTATGATCCCTCTTTGGGAGGCTGATGTGGGAGGATCTCCCGAGGCTAAGAGTTCAACACTAGCCTGGACAACACAGTGAAAACAAGTAAATTGAAAATAAATGTTTTAAAAAATGAGGCCAA
>CAUYQU010102708.1:0-40256 GCA_963574635.1 Cheracebus regulus | reverse complement strand
TAGGGACATGGATGAACCTGGAAACCATCATTCTCAGCAAACTGACACAAGAACACAAAATCAAACACCACATGTTCTCACTCATAGGCAGGTGTTGAACAATGAGAACACATGGACACAGGGAGGGGAGCACTATACGCTGGGGTATGTTCGGGGGAAATAGGGGAGGGACAGTGGGGGGTGTGGAGTTGGGGGGAGATAGCATGGGGAGAAATGCCAGATATAGGTGAAGGGGAGGAAGGCAGCAAATCACACTGCCACGTGTGTACCTATGCAACAATCTTGCATGTTCTTCACATGTACCCCAAAACCTAAAATGCAATAAAAAAACTTATCTATTATTAAAAAAGAATATCTAAATCTAACTCTATATAGATGATATTTGTATAGATAATAACATAGATATGCACACAGATATACATATCCAGTTAAAAACTGTCAATATTTTCTCTTCACATTCTGAGATTTCCCTAATATTTTAGTCATATTGATATGTCCATTTCCTAGGCAGAAAAAAGCAAGAGAAGCAATTCTTTTTTGTTTGTTTGTTAATTCTTTTGATTTTTGTTTTTTTTTTTTGTACTTTATGTTCTGGGATACATGTGCAGATCATGCAGGACTGTTGCATAAGTACATACATGGCAAGGCAGTTTGCTGCCTACATCCCCCACATTTCTTTTAATTATTTTCTATTAGCCTTCTGATGCAAACTACTAAAGGATGTATTACCCTGAAGTATTCGTGTGTGTGTGTGTGTAAAATATACATTATATATATGTATTACATATATATTATATAATGTATATTAATGTATATATTACATATATATTAAATATGTATATGTAATATATATTATAATGTATATATTATATATTATGTATTCATATATATTGTATAATGTATATATACACAACACTGTTCAATTGAAATGTATATGTTGAACAGTGGTTTATAAAGACTGGGGATAAAGAGGAAGAAGCAATGATTTTCTTCTGATAATTTTCATTTCAATTTCATTTCACTATTAAGCAGAAAAACATGCACATTAAGCTGAAAACATGAGTGACATGATTCTCTTTAGTGTTACAGAGGTTTACAGTTTAACATTTACTTGACTATGTTTATGCTCCATGGATAAATGTTTAACAGAGCACATACAGAGATTTAAAAAAGAATCTTATGGTATATTAAAGTCAGAAAAAGATAAAACATTTAATTACCGAGTGAAATTGATGATGTTTTGATTGCTGAGAGTGCAGTCTTCTACCTCTAAATTACATTAATTAGAAGGTGGTGGTCTTCAGCCCCTAGTACATGTTCAGCATGGTACTTGGGGTAGGGGTTCAGTAGTAAACAAGAAAGATTCAATTTCTTGGCATTCGTGGCAACATTGAGTTTTACACAATCCTCACAGCAGCCTCTGTAGGTAGATCTTGTGTTCTCCATTTTATAAGTGTGCAAGCCAAACTCAAGGAGGTGAAGTAATTTGTCTTATGATCACATATATAGGAAGTGTTGGAGTCATAACATGAACTCAAGCCTTTTTGATTTCTAAGTCTAATCATTTTCACTAAATTGGATGCCTCCTAGTCCAGGCATATTGAAGATAAACAACTAATTACTTATTAATTGCTTCTTAATCATTTCAGCTTAGACTGGTTTCATAGACAATTTTATACTCTCTAGAAAACATAATTTTAACTTTGAATATAGTCTAATATTACATATGATAATGGTAATCACTCATTTCAGGAACCATAGGATTCCATAACTTTTTACAACTCTGAGGTTTATCACCATTGGGCTTACAAAAGTAATTATGAGGAATCGCCATGTTGCATTTTATCCCCATTTCAAACAATGGCCTAGAGCTGTTGTGTGTGTCTGTTCTCACATTACTATAAAGAACTGCCTGAGACTGGGTAATTTATAAAGGAGAAGAGGTTTAATTGACTCATACTTTCACTGGCTGTATAGGAATCATGGTTGGGGAGGCCTCAGGAAACTTACAATCATGGTGGAAGGTCAAGGGAAAGCAGGCAAGTCTCACTTGGCCGGAGAAGAAGAAAAAGAGAGAAAGGAAGGTGCTACACATTTTTTTTTGTCAAAATCAAATTATTTATTTATTTATATATTTTATTTATTTATTTATTTTTAATTTTTATTTTTTATTGCATTTTAGGTTTTGGGGTACATGTGAAGAACATGCAAGACTGTTGCATAGGTACACATGTGGCAGTATGATTTGTTGCCTTCCTCCCCTTCACCTATATCTGGCATTTCTCCCCATGCCATCTCTCCCCAACTCCACACCCCTCGCTGTCCCTCCCGTTTCCCTCCAACAGACCCCAGTGTGTAGTGCTCCTCTTCCTGTGTCCATGTGTTCTCATTGTTCAACGCCTACCTATGAGTGAGAACATGCAATGTTTGATTTTGTGTTCTTGTTTCAGTTTGCTGAGAATGATGGTTACCAAGAATGGGAAAAAGGTTTTGCAGTTTACCCATCTGACAAAGTGCTGTTATCCAGAATTTACAAAGAACTAAAACAGATTTACAAGAAAAAAACAAACAAGCCCATTCAAAAGTGGGTGCTACACATTTTTAAACAACCAGAACTCATAAGAACCCCTTCTTATCATGAAACAGCAAGGGGGGAATCTGCCCTCATGATCTGATCACCTTCCATTAGGCCTCTCCTCCAACACTGGGAATTACAATTCAACATGAGATTTGGGTGGGGACAAAAATCCAAACTGAAGCAAGTGTTTTTTCCAAATTCAGTCCCCTGATCAACTACTTCATCCTCATTGTGGAAGCTTGTTAAGAATGAAGATTCTGCTGGGCGTGGTGGCTCACACCTGTACTCCCAGCACTTTGGGAAGATGAGGCAGTTGGATCACAAGGTCAAGAGATCAAGACCATCCTGCCAACATGGTGAAATCCCGTCTCTACTAAAAAGTACAAAAATTAGCTGGGCATGGTGGCACGTGCCTGTAGTCCCAGCTACTTGGGAGGCTGAGGCAGGAGAATTGCTTGAACCGAGGAGGCAGAGATTGCAGTGAGCCAGAATCATGCTACTGCACTCCAGCCTGGCACCTGGTGAGAGAGCAAGACTATGTCTCCAAAAAAAAAAAAAAAAAAAATGAAGATTCTGATTTCTGCACATTGATTTTGTATCCTGAGACTTTGCTGATGTTGCTTATCAGTTTAAGGAGATTTCGGGCCGAAATGATGGGGACTTCTAAATATACAATCACATCATCTTAAAACAGAGACCATTTGACTTCCTTGTTTCCTAATTGAATACCCTTTATTTCTTTTTCTTGACCAATTGTTCTGAATAGAACTTCCAATACTATATTGAATACAAGTGGTGAGAGAGAGCATCCTTGTCTAGTGCCAGATTTCAAAGGGAATGCTTCCAGTTTTTGCCCATTCAGTATGATATTGGCTGTGGGTTTGTCGTAAATAGCTTTTATTATTTTGAGATACGTTCCATCAATACCTAGTTTATTACGCCAATAACAGACTTAAAGAGAGCCAAATAAAGAATGAACTGCCATTCACAATTGCTACAAAGAGAATAAAATACATATGAATACAACTAATAAAGGATGTAAAGGACCTCTTCAAGGAGAAGTACAAACCACTGCTCAAGGAAATAAGAGAGGACACAAACAGATGGAAAAACATCCCATGCTCATGGTTAGGAAGAATCAATATCATGAAAATAGCCATACTGCCCAAAGTAATTTATAGATTCAACACTGTTCCCATCAAGCTACCTATGACCCTCTTCAGAGAACTGGAAAAAAAACACCTTAAACTTCATGTGGAACCAAAAGAGGGCCCACATAGCCAAGACAATCCTAAGCAAAAAGAACAAAGCCAGAGGCATCACACTACCAGACCTCAAACTATACTATAAGGCTACATTAAACAAAACAGCTTGGTACTGGCACCAAAACAGAGATATAGACCAATGGTACAGAACAGAGGCCTCGGAGGCAATGCCACACATCTGCATCCATCTGATCTTTGATAAACCTGATAAAAACAAGCAATGGGGAAAGGATTCCCTGTTTAATAAATGGTGTTGGGAAAACTGGCTACCCATGTGCAGAAAGCAGAAACTGGAACCCTTCCTGACACCTTACACTAAAATTAACTCCAGATGGATTAAAGACTTAAACATAAGCCCTAACAACATAAAAACCCTAGAAGAAAACCTAGGCTAAACCACTCAGGACATAGGCATAGGCAAGGACTTCATGACTAAAACACCAAAAGCATTGGCAACAAGATCCAAAGTAGACAAATGGGATCTAATGAAACTCCAGAGCTACTGTACAGCAAAAGAAACAATCATTAGAGTGAACCAAAAACCAACAGAATGGGAAATAGTTTTGCAATATACCCATCTGACAAAGGGCTAATATCCAGAATATACAAAGAACTAAAATAAATTTACAAGAAAAAAAAGCAAACAAACAAACCCATTCAAAAGTGAGCAAAGGATATGAACAGACACCTTTCAAAAGGAGACATATATGAGACCAACAAACATATGAAAAAATGCTCATCACTGGTCATTAGAGAAATGCAAATCAAAACCACATTGAGATACCATCTCATGCCAGTTAGAATGGCAATCATCAAAAAATCTGGAGACAGATGCTGGAGATGATGTGGAGAAATGGGAACACTTTTACACTGTTGGGAGTGTAAATTAGTTCAACCATTGTGGAAGACAGTGTGGTGATTCCTCAAGGACCTAGAAATAGAAATTCCATTTGACCCAGCAATACCATTACTGGATATATATATATCCAAACCATTATAAATCATTCTATTATAAAGACACATGCATGTGTATGTTCATTTTGGCACTTTTTACAATAGCAAAGACTGGGAATCAACCCAAATGCCCATCGATGATAGACTGGACAAGGCAAATGTGGCACATACACACCATGGTATACTATGCAGCCATAAAAAAGGATGAGTTTGTGTCCTTTATAGGGACATGGATGAATCTGGAAACCATCATTCTCAGCAAACTGACACAAGAACAATAATTCATATACCAAATGTTCTCACTCATAGGTGGGTGTTGAACAATGAGAACACATAGACACAGGGAGGGGATCATCATACACTGAGGTCTGTTGGTGTACTATAGGGGAGGGACAGTGGGGAGTAGGTAATTTGGGGAGGGATAACATGGAGAGAAATACCAGATATAGGTGACGGGGGGATGGTGGCCAGATATATATATATATATAATTTTTTAAAAATGAAGATTCTGGCCAGTCACTGTGGTTCGTGCCTGTACTCCCAGCACTTTGGGAGGCCGAGGTAGGTGGATCGCCTGAGTTCAGGAGTTCAAGACCAGTCTGGGCAACATGGTGAAATCCCATCTCTATTAAAAACACAAAAATAAGCAGGACATGGTGGTGCGTGCCTGTAATCCCAGATACTCAGAAGGCTAAAGCACAAGAGTTCCTTAAGCGCAGGAGGCAGAAGTTGCATGAACTGAGATTAAGCCACTACACTCTAGCCTGGGTGACAGAGTGAGACCCTTTCTCAAAATAAAATAAAATAAAATAAATAAAATAGAGATTCTACCCTTTATTGAATCAGCATTTCTAGGAGTGAAATAAGTCTGAGGAATCTGGATTTTAATACATTTGCCTCGGTCATTTCAGTCTATAACCACTATGAGAACTACTTCTGTATGAACTACTACACTGTAGATAGAATAGAAGTATATCTCATCCCCTTTATTACTAAAGCTGATTATTAAAAGGTCAAAACCTCAACTGGAATAGTAGCAGGTTCAGTACTGTTCTTTTAGAGGGACTGGAATTCTCACCACTGCTGTTGAGGAAACAAACCACCAAAACAAACAAACAAACAAAAGATTTATGCAAACAATGGATTCTACTCCTTGGACAAAACAGGTAAAGTCCTAGACTGTAATTGTTTTTCTGATTTGTTATTGCTTCTGTTTCTCTCTCTGCCCCATCATTGCTATTAGAAATCAATCTTTGGCCAGGAATAGTGGCCCACACCTGTAATCCCAGCACTTAGAGAAGCCGAGGTTGGCAGATTACCTGAGGTCACAAGTTGGAGACCAGCCTGGCCAACATGGGGAAACCCCATCTCTACTAAAAGAACAAAAATCAGCCGGGCTTGGTGGCACACATCTGTAATCCCAGCTACTCAGGAGGCTGAGGCAGGAGAATTGTTTGAACCCGGGAGACAGAGGTTACAGTGAGCCAAGATCGCGCCACTGCACTCAGTCTCAAAAAAAAAAAAAAAAGTCAAAAGTTAAGTCTTTTTAGATTTCAGATTAGACCTCCTGAACACTGAAGAAAAGTGACGTCAATCATTTGATGCTGAGTGTATGGAAATCTGCTCAGTACTCCCACTACAATTTTCATCCTCACCAGTGCTATCCACCTAAGGCTCCTGAGGAGTTATGTCCAGTGTAGCCTCCGTATCTTCCCCTCAAGTCAAAAGCAAAGTAGTGCCTTTTACTCCTTTTCTCAGTCAGGAGAGCTTGATGGCTTCCAGTGGACAGAAACCCCTGAAATAAGACATGCCCATTTGTGAAAAGTTCCCAGTGCTTCCTCTATCTTCTCTCTAGAAACTTTTAATTCTTTATTACAAAGGATGATTAGACTATTCCTTCTTTCCAATAGAGCTTAATTGGCTTTTAAAAGGTCAAGACTTTAAAACCACAAAAGATGTTTCCTGAGAGGATCATTTGTGCAGGGTCTGCAATACAATTTACTCTTCCCAGGATTTCCAAATGAATCTCTGAGTCTTGTTACAAGTAGTAAAACTGACAGCAGAAATTCATGTTAGGGCTTTGTAGCATGTGTATAAATACATGCATTCCTTATTACTGACATCGTTGTCTCCATTTCTTTCAATTACCATGTTCCCTATGTCAAGATGAAACAAAGAAGAAAAAGCTGCTTTGTAGGAATGTACACTAATTCCCTTCTAATCATTGTGCTAAAACATCAAAAGAAATTACAGCTGGCTGCAATAGAGATGTATGAAGTGATGTGCCCACACCTTTCCAGTTCCTGTTAGTAATCAAAATCTATGTCTCGAAACCACTTTCTCTTTGCTCTGTAGAACACAAATTCTAGAGGATGATAATACATTTTACACACACAACACACTTTCTTTCAAGTGTTTTAGAAAACAACCAGTATGACACAATCTTTTACTGCAGATTCCATAAATCAATCTGCATCTTCAGAAAAATTTATAATATTAGAGTTTTTCTCCAGCTAAACTCATGGAACCATTTTCCACTAAGTATCTTGAAAGACTGATGTTTTACAAAGTTCACCATAGGAAATGTTAATTTCAGCCAAATTCTGTTATTCATCATTCAGTCAACAAATTTTGAGTACCAGCAATGTTTTCTGCAATCCTATGAGAAATGGTGTAGGAATGGAATAGTGTCTAAGAAGGAAAGGAAAACAATATGCAATATGATAAACATTATCTTACTTGTCATACACTGTGATATAATAATATTAATAATTATCATAACTATCTCATATGCATTCTTATTTAACTCTTTCCAATGTTTTCTGAACTCCAGCAACCGTCACAATAGAAATATGAAGTCATTCACCAACTCTCTTTCCTTCCTTGCATAAGAATATGTTTTAAAAACCTGTATCTATGAATACACAAATACAGTATCAGAGTCATGCAAAAATGTAATCATATTATACATATTGTGACTGTGTGTTTTAAGTACAATATGTTTTTTTCTTTTAGATATACTATCTCCATAATAGATACTGCATATTCACAGCATAATGTATATTCTACCTTAGTTTTTTTTATGATCATATGTCACATACATATGCCTGTACATCTTTAAAGCCTATAGACAAAGCTGGAGTTCTCATTTAAGAAACATGAGTGGGCCGGGCACAGTGGCTCACACCTGTAATCCCAGCACTTTGGGAGGCTGAGGCAGGAGAATCACTTGAACCTGGGATGCAGAGATTGCAGTGAGCTGAGATTGCACGACTGCACTCTAGCCTGAATGACAGTGCAAGACTCAGTCTCAAAACAAACAAACAAACAAACAAACAAACATCAGTGATCTTGATTTCAGAGGAATACAATCCATAGAAACTTAAAATATCTATGACAGAAGAGTCCTGTGGTGGATATGAATAAGTTTTAATGAAATTTGACCAATTTATTTTGTTTACGTATTCCTTTTTAGGTATAAAGTTATATAAGCATTGATACTTAGTTGAATCCCCTATCGATAGGCATTCACGTTATTAGTGCTTTGTCTCCACTATAAACAATTGTATAATAAATATGCTTATAAAATATGTCTTTCCATACTGTAGATTTGTTTATTTGCAAGCACTTTAAATGATAGTTAATTTTTTAAGTTATAAAAAAGCCTTCTAGCTTAAGACCAGCCTGGGCAATATGGTGAAACCCCTTCTCTACAAAAAATACAAAAATTAGATAGGAATGCTGGTGCATGCCTGTTGTCCAAGCTACTCAAGAAGCTGAAATGGGAGGATTACTTGAGCCCAGGAAATCAAGGCTGCAGTGAGCCATGAATGCACCACTACACTACAACCTGGGTGACAAAGCGAGACCCTGACCCCCTCCAACCCCTAAAAAGGCCTTCGGTTGTAGTTTAATCTCAGCATGTTTTCTTACATGAAATTATAGTGGGTCTTGCAATCAGTGATACCTTAGATTCAATAAAATATAGTACATAAACATATATGCATACATATACATTTTTATCTATTTTATGAAAATAGAATCATAGATTATACAGTTTAATATTACATTGTTTTTCTCAGTGGTATCTTGTGGAAGTTCCTCCAAGTCTAGGTGATATTATTTTATTCATTAATAATATTTCCCAATGAATTCATTATTGCATTCCTCTATTAATAGGCACTGATATTATTGCCTTGTTTCCACTGTAAACAACGGTATCATAAATATGCTTATAAATGTGTCTTTGCATACTGTAGATTTGTTTATTTGTGATAGATTTGCAGAAATAGGATTGCTGGGTCAAGATGTGTACTGCTATGGTTTGAATGTGTGCCCTCCAAAATCAGGTATTGCCAATGTGGAAATATTAAAAGCTGGTGCCTAATTTTGCCAATGTGGTAATATTAAAAGCATGGTGGTCATGGTGTTTCCTCTTCTTTCATGTGATTAAGACCCTTATAAGCCTCACATGGCATTAGGCTATTGTTGCCCTTCTGCATTTTGCCATGCAAAGGCAGTGTCCCTACCCTCCAGAGGATAAAGTGTCAAGGCAGCAACTTGGAAGCACAGAATCAGCCCTTACCAGACAACCAAACCTGCTGATACTGATACATTGATATGGGACTTCCCAGCCACCAGAACTGCGAGAAAATAAATTTATGATCTTTATAAGTGACTCAATATGTGGTGTTCTGTTATAATAGCACAAATTGACTAAGACATGTATGCAATATAAAATTTGATAGATTTTGCCAGTTTGCTTTCCTGAAGGATGAAAAATTCTAACTTATTTTAGCAGTGTATGAAAATATTCTTTTTTTCTTACAATCATAACAGAGATACTATGATTTTTTTTGATGTTGGCCATATCTTAACTGATTTTTGAATACCTCTTCTATATTTATACAGCATTAGGTATTTTTAGGATTTTCCTATCAATATATTTTATCTATTTTTCTATTGGGTTTTTCAGTTAATAGGAACTATTTGTATATGATAACAAAAATATGATTTTTGTTATCAGAAATACATTTGTTCCAAATCTTTGACTACTGTCTTTATACATGAAAAATTTTCCTCATTAAATTATTCTTAATTTTTCATCTTTATCTTTAACCTTATTACTCCAGAGGATGCAAATTTGGTTAATTTCTACTAGATCTTGCAAGTTTTTGTTGCTCTTATTTTCCTTCTTTTAATTTTTTATTCCTTTTGGAATTTATTCTGTATACATTACAATCGATGTTGAATTTTATTTTTATCTAGTATGTCATCACCATTTACTAAACGTTGCATCTTTTTTAACTTATTTGATTAAACTCTTAATTTTATATATACTACTGTCTTATATACACACATATATGATCTGAATTATATTTTAGGTTCCAGTGATATGTCAGTCTATTCCTCCACCAACATTGACTATCACAAGGCTTGATAATGTATTAATATCTAGATGACAAATACCTCTCACTGGTCTTTTATTTTCACCCCAACTCTTTCTCTTACCTATTCTCAGACATTTGTTCTGCTACATAAGCTTTAAGAAATTTTCATCCAACCCTTTTGAGCAGCCATCACTGTTTAAAGAAGGAAGAAGGAAGACTTTAATCTAATATTGGTGAGATAATGTATATAAAGTAACATACTTTATGAATGGCAGAGAGAATATTTTATCCAGCCCAATCTGATTGATCTGATCATAAAATAAATAGCACTACACCCAATTCTACCTCTGTACATGATCTCCTTTGGTGCTTACCAAAGACTCGTAGCTAGAGTTTTCTATTTTTAGAGATAAAGAAGTGAGACTAATAGACAGGGAGCTAATTTGCTTAAGACTGTGCATGTCATTTTGAGGCATATTACCTTATACTTTATATAACATAAGCCTCTAAGAGTGGCTTTTTAGTCCCCCTCATCCCCAAATCAGTAGATGCTTTTTTCCTTTCTAAATACCTATATCTCACCCTTTATCCTCAGCATGAAAATGCCTGTGCACTTTAGAGAAATCAGTCTAAGCAGCTCTGGACATAAAAGTGAAGTAAAGTGGGTGAGATCATCTGAGAAAAAAAAATCTACATTCAATGTGCAACATCACACTCAGTAGGGCATTCTTGCTGCCAGTAACCTGGATACTGAGCCTGGCTTTGACCAATGGCAAATTTTTGGAACTCCTGACAATGCAGCAGGAATCACAAGCCTTTTGCATCAAAGCCTATGATTCAGGTATTAAACCTGGACTTGACTGCCTCCATATGAGAGTCATAAATACAAAACTACTGACTTTTGCATAATTGAATTAATAAAAACCTTGATATAATCCCTGTTCATATCTTCAAAACCAGAAGACCTCATATTCCAGTTTGCTCAGAATAGTCCGGGTTTATGTCTATTGTCCAAGTGTAATTAATAAAAAAGTCCCTTTATTCTTAAAGTTATCTCAGCAGAGATAATACATGATATGGCCATGCTATTCAGAAAGAGACAATGTGAGACATGCCATATGTAGTAGTACAGAGCAGCTCAAGTTTCTCACAGGGTACGGTTTACAGGGTTATCAGCAGAGAGCCAGAGGGCAAAGACTCCAGGAAAAAGCAGTCATTGCTTGTTGCATGTCATTGCTATCTTGAAGAACCATTTTTTTGGTCAGGTGTGGTGGCCAAAGCCTGTAATCACAGCACATGGGGAGGCCAAGGCAGGCAGATCACTTGAGGCCAGAGTTCGAGACCAGCCTGGACAACATGGCGAAACCCTGTCTCTTTGCTTGCTGCCATCCATGTAAGATGTGACCTGTTCTTTCTTGTCTTCTACCACATTTCTGAGGCATCATCAGCCACATGGAAATAAGTCCAATTAAACCCACTCCTTTTGTAAATTGCCCAGTCTCGGGTATGTCTTTAACAGCAGCATGAAAATGAACTAATACAGCACCTAACCTCTCTTTTCTGTCTATATAAAGTTACCTGTTATCAATATTTTATATAAATACAATATATGATATTTTGAGTCTGGCTTCTTCTTTCCTTGTAGTACTTTTTTCTTTTAAAAAGTGAATAATAAGATTCCATTTTATAGATATAGATATAGGTATAGATATACACATATACACATTTATATATATATAAAGCATGCACATACATATAAAATGTATACATAATTTATATTTATTTCCATATATATAAAAATATAAAAAACAAATTCTTTGTATTTATCCACTGAGAAATATTTGGGTTTTTCTACCATTGGTTATTACAAATAGCACTGTTATGAACATTGATGTGAAATCACTTGCTTTCAGTTTGGGGAGGGTATATATAACTACCTGGACTGAAATTGCTGGATCATATGGTAACTCTATGTTTAATTTTTGAGATGATTGCTGAACCATGTTCTACAGTGGATATCATGTTACATTACCACCAGCAATGTACAATTGTTCAAATTCCACCGTATCCTTGTCAACACTTTTTTTTCATTTTTAAAATTCTCCTAGGTGTCAAGTGCTATCCACTGTGAATTTTCTATACATGGGATTATGTCATCTGTAAATAGAGATAGTTTACCTCTTCCTTTTTAATTTGGACATTATTTATTTGTTTTTGCCCATTCCTCCATGTACAACTTCCAGTACAGTGTTAAACAGAAGGATCAAAGTTAGCGTTCTAACTTTTCTTGCTCCTGATGTTAGTGGGAGAGCTTTCAGTCTTTAACCATTGAGTATGATGGGGCTGTTGATTTTTCATAAATGACTTTTATCAGGTTGAGAAAGTTCTCTCTACTCCTAGTTTGTTGAGCATTTTGTCATAAAAGTATGTTGGATTTTGTCATATGTCCTTTCTCATACATAAGATTCTGAGTAAAAAAAAAAAAAAAGAAAAGAAGATTAAAAGAGTCATGAATGATTGACCAGGAAAACTAAAATTAAAGGATGAGTGAATTTACAGTTAGATAGAAGAGAAATGAGAATTACTTTTGTGTAGAAGGAACCACATGATCAAACCCTCACAGGCCTATGTAAGCATGATTTAAGAATAAGTAGGTGACTTTTAACTGCTTTTGACTAACTCCCTACATTATGTTTCAAAACAATTTTATGTAGGAGTTCCAACAGCCCCTGCTGAGGTCTCAGATAACAGCCAGTGTCAATTGCTAAGCAGGTGAGTAAAGAAGTTTTCATGATGATTTCTGACCAAGCCATCATCTGTTAACTGCATGACACTAATTAAGAACCACCTGGCTGAGCTCATTAAATCCCCAAAACCATCAGAGATAAATAAAGAAATGATTGTTTCTGCTTTAAGCTGCCGAGTTTTGGAGCATTCTGTCACACAGTAGTAGATAAATGAAAACCAGAAAAAACCCCAAAAACTCCATAAACATAGTGTGTAAGTAAGATTGCATTATGGAGAAGGAAGTAGATTTCACACCAGGCTTGAGTACAGTTGTTTATAAATTCAAGTTATTCATTCACTAGGCATTTTTATCGACCATGCACAAGGCCAAGTCACAGACACTAAAGAAATAAACATGAGTACAAAACAGTCCCTGATCCAGAGGAAGGCAGTATCCAACGAGGAGAACAGACCTTACCGAAGGCAAGCAATAGTAACAGAGCATGTGCCCTACAAGAATGGTGGTACATGCTCAGTGTCACAGGAGCACAAAGGAGGGAGTGAGAAATTCTGTGTAGAGACAAGAAAAGGAAGAGATTTTCCAAATAAAAGGAGAAAATCATTTTGAAATGTGGAAAATAGGGAGGATTCTTTTGTTTCCAACAAAAAGGAACAACATGTATATATACAAGTACATAAGTGTTAAATTACGTGGTTTATCTAGGACCCGTAAGAAGTTGAACATGGCTTGAGCATTGGGCACCAGGAGGGGTAATAAGAAATAGTGGAAGATGAATGAAGTGAGTCACATGTTAAGGGAATTTGGGCTCTAATCTGTACTCTGAAAGAAGACAATCACTAAGATGAATATTAGCATAACATATTAAACAGATAAAAAGACATTCTGATGGCATCAGATTGTTTTCAGGAGAAAAGGGGTTTTCTCATAGAATCACTATAAGCTATACTGTCTTTTAGCAAACAGTAAAGAAAATATAGTCAGTCACTGTAAGAGTTCTTTGGAAAGGGATTGGTCATTTAAATTCATTCATAATATGCACCTAAAGTTTAATAGATGATAGCAAATGGTATCTCTTCTAACTTCATCTTCCCTTTTCTGACTATACTTCTCTTTACTACTACTAATACAAACCTGCAATTAAAGAAGAATTATTAATATATCCTTCCATAACAGAATAATTTCATTTCAAAGAAGAATAAAATGATCATCACAAATAAAACTAAAAATTGCTGTCAAGTGAAGGCATTAGTGCATGCCTATGATCCAATCACATTAGCACTTGGAGATATAACTCCAAGTCTCCCCAAATTATCTTGTTTCTCTGATTATGACAGAGCTCTTGAATGTCCTTTCTGGCAGCCTTCTTTCACTGCAAGTCAAAAATTATCATGACCCTTCAGATTATACTGTTCAAATTTTAAAATGTCAGCTTAAATCTCTCACTGAAGCCTATGGACTAATAGCAAAGAATGGGAATGCAGCTTCCAAATAAACAACCGATTTGCTTGGATAGTGTCCAAAAAGGGTGATAAATGTTCCCTTGTAAGGATGCATTGGAATTACATTACCCTGGGTCTATATAAAATATTATTACTAACATAATCTGTATGTACATTTACTATTAATAATTCTATTAAATAATAATAGCTATGTGCCTGATAATGATCATAGCATTTTTGTTGATTAAGTCATTTGATCTCCACAGTCAGCACTGTAAGATAGTTATCTCTCATTTGGGTTGCTCACTCTTGGAACCCAGCCACCAGATTGAGGTGAGGAAGCCCAGGCCACATGAAGAGGCCATATGTGAATATTTCAGCCAACAGCTCCCGCTGAGCCTCCAGCAAGCAAACAGTGTCAATTTCCAGGCATAGGCGTGTATCAATGAGCATGTCCGCCTTGGAGTTCTGCAGCTGAGATCACAGAAATCATGGAGCAAACCTGCTGTGCCCTGTATAAATTCCTGACCCACAGAAACTGTGAGAGAGTTTTAGGGTAATTTATTATGCAAAAATAGATAACTAATGGAGTAATAAAGTGGGTAACAGTATTTCCACATTACAGATGAGGAAACCCTGCTGTAACTATTTCTTAAAGTATCTGTTTTCACCAATAAGCTTCATTAGGCCAAAGACCAAGTCTTATTCATCTTTGTATTTTTTACCCTAAGCATTGGTCCTGGCACTAATAGCAAGCAGTGAATATTTGTTCAATAAAAGGAGAATGAGAACTATCGTTTGAGAGCAGAAAAAGCCATTCTCTTAAGTGAACTTTTCCTTTCTTTACCCAATTCCCCCTGAGGACAGTCATTATTCACATAAGCAAGCAAACTAAACTATTCATTGATTACAGAAAATGAGACCTGTGAAAATTGAATAAAGGAGGTGAATCAGAATCTGGAGCTGACTTAAGAGGTATTTTTGCAGGAAGACTGTTGAACCTAAACTACCTTTCCACCAACTACTGAGACAAAGGAATCTTCTTTTTTCCTAATATTATTTTTAGCAATGGCAGTCTTCTAAACCAATAGATGGAAATGCCAGCTAGTAATGAAGGACCCCAGAGACCAGAATTCTTCCTCTTTTAAACATTTATTACACATTGTCTCCCTCAGATACTGTGGCATGCTCCCTGGTTTTATGTACAAACAGCAGAGAAACACCTATAAGCCTCTAGCAATTCTTTCAGTTCCTTTTCTCTGCTTGTGCTTCCCTTGACAGGATTCTGTGTGTGCTTTGCATCCACTGGGGTGTTGCTCTAGTGCTCTGTAACAGAATCCGCCCTTGTACTACTGGTACCATTTGCCAAAAAGGGCTAGGAGGTGAAGTCCCCCTGAGGTGTCCCATAGACAATGACTGACAGATGTAAGCTTATGAAGCTCAGCTCTTCTTGAGTTAGGAAAAATTCTGGAGTTAGGAAAAAGAGTGATTTACATTCCAGAAATCCCCTTCAGGATCCATTTGAGACCAGGACTTAAGAATTTCTTCCTTACCCAGCTTACTCTAGTATCTTAAAGGTTTGTCCTGGGTGTATGATTTTTTTAAGAAATAAATCGGTGGTCACAAATCCTAACTATGGCATCTGCTTCTGGAGAAGTAACATGAAGCAAAAGGGTATTAGCAACTTTTTTGAGAAAAATAAGATCCTATTAACAAATGATCATAAAGGAGGGCACTATTTCAACTTCCTAAGCTATTATTTAACTTCCCAATTATATTCAAATGTCCCTAGAATACTACAACAATGTCCAAAAAACAGAGATCCATCAGGCAAATAGAGAACAGTGATTTTAGTATCAGTGAGAAGTAATGATGACTTCATGATATTAGCGGTCATCTTAGGTGCAGGCTGCATGAGAGCTCACATATTAAAATGTGTCAAATTATACACACACACACACACTCAAAGTATATCACAATTTTCTCCTAGTTTAACACTCGTTTTACATCCATCAATTTCCATTACCACAATAACTCACATCCTATAATACCCAACCAGAATATGAAGGACTAGATGGGAGGAGGCAGCTTACAAGTGAAACATGTCCTCCTAGGATGAAGATGTTTGTTCTTGGTCATATGATTTATATCCTCATTTTCTCCTTGTGAACATTCCAACATTCTCTGGACAGCAACACCAATTGGTACTGCTGAATTCCAAATACAAAAGAGTATTTCCAATAATTTTGGATCTGAGTTATATAAATACTGTGTTGTATACAGGTAAAGAGAAAACTAAATTTTTTTTGTCTAAATCATATAAGAGGTCTGTGAACCATCTGAAAGCAATGCAAAATATCGACAAGTTCCCTTTTCTATGACAAGAAAATATGAATATGAACCTAGGTAAAAGCAAAAGGTGAGTACTTACTGCTTGAGCAAGACTCACAGTTGTAGACTTTCACTCTGTTAGAATATTCTCCTTTGTAAACCTACCTAACAAGATACTTTAACTCTGAAGTAATAGCTTATCATAACTCAACATACTTATTCTACCTGTCATACAATGATAGATGTGTCACCTCCACATAATTTTGTTTGACACAAGGACGTTTATGGTCTAATAATCACCACTCAAAATATAGACAAATCTTATCAGGGTAAGGAATAAGTATCAATTTTACTACAAGCCAGACACTTTGCCAATAACGTTGATCCTATGCTAAAAGGATTAAGTAAGGGTCATTGGGAAGGGCAGAGAAAGACCAACTTTGACCACAGAGTTGACTCCATCCATCAGGTTCAAACATATAATAAAATCTAAGTCAAAAATTGCAATCTCTAGGGCATGGTATAAAATAACATCCAGTCTGGAGAACTGTACAAGATAGTCTGGTTTGGTGGAAGCTGGGTGATCTATAGAGTGCCACACGGGGATTTTAAGCAGCACATCTTGGTAATGAATAAGAATCAAAATGTTTATTTGACAGCAATCCATGTGAGAGTAACCAAACTCAGAATATGAGTCCCTAGAAAAGAAGCTGGCATAGATAAGATGATGGATTCAGATTCAGAAACGCCTTTCAGATTATTGAATAAAAACCAGGCAGCAGAGACCCATGGATGTTGACTAATATGGCACACAAGAAAGTTAGTAAAGAGACTGCAGTGCAATTCCCCACTGTGTTAAGGATTGATGTAGTGAACTCTGCTCTTCTTTCACCCAGGCAAATGAAGCTAGGGTAGAGATGTTTGAAGTATGTATAGATCCCACTGGTCATAAGGAAGAGATGGCAGTTCCCAACTGTACGGCATTCTAATAGGTGCTAGAATCTCCTTCCTCCTTGTCCTTTTCCTCCTCTTCCTCTTTGTCCTTTTCTTCTTCTCTTCTTCCTCCTTCTCCCTCCTTATAATGATCATCATCAACATTAATTGAGCTCTTACCATGTGCCATAAACACTCAACAAGTACTGTTGTAAACACTTTGCATGTGATAACTCATTTAATCTTTACAACATCAATACCAGAAAGGTATTATACAGGCCCAATTTTACAGAAAAGGAAACTGAAGCACAGAGTGCTTAAATAACTAGCTTCCAGGATAGTAACAGTAGTTCCAGAAGTTAAACTTAGGCAGGTTTCAGAGTCCCACAGTCTAGGAAAATACATTCCAGTGGCCAATGATTACTATCCTAGCAGCTATTGTTATGCGTGGCAGACTGTGTCTTATGTTCAAAGGAATTACCTTTGAATTTGCAGAAAGAAATTCATGTGTCTCTCTTAAATCTCATCTTAAACCATCATTTCCAAAATTCCCCTAGGATTCATCTACTCCAAAGGTACCTCTTCATCCTCTGAAATCCTTTATTGCTTATTTTAGACTTAGTATTTACACTGAATCACTAGTTCTCACTGTATTTGTTTGCCTTGTAAGCCTAATTGTGCTAAATTATTTCTGAAGAAAGATGTTAGAGGTACTGCATATTATAGAGCCTGGCATACAGTCAGAACTTAACAGAATTCTGTTGACAGATTAATTGCAGATTTGATAAAATAGAGGATTTCTCACAATGGGATATATTGCGAAGAAGATGCCATCAAATCCCCTTTCAAGAGATATTTATAAATAGTATTCATTTTCTGCCATTTCAGGTCATTTACTGAGGTCCTACTAGAAGTAAAAGGAATGACCTCCAAAATTCCCTTCTAAGCCTGTGATTTGATAACACTGGAAACTGTCTTTCTAAACTCCCATGTCCCTTTCCTTCAAGGTATTTACAACAATGAGACTCAATAATCCTGCCCTTATCCATAGTGTAATGTTTTGGAAAGATCCTAAGCTTTGGGATTAGTCATTTGGGGATATTCATTTTTGCTCTATAATGCTTTATAATGTAAAATCTAGGAAATCGTGATCAATTTTTACTTCTCTAAGCCGCTGTTTTTTTCACTTGCAGAATAAATTCAATAACAGTTACCTTATAGGTTTGTTCTAAAAATATGTAAAATTGTGTAAGTTAACACAGTGTCTGTAAAACCATAAGGACTCAATAAATTTTAGAGCTCTTTAATTTCTTCTAATTTAATCTTTGAAAAACAATATTCCCATAAGTTATTCTATTGCAGTAGAAAATGGCCATTTAACATGAGGTAGTTTGCGAATATGCATAAATATATATAAGATTGTTACGCCACGAAGTTCAAGTTAATTAGAAGATAGGTAAACACTAGATATCAACCCTAGGGGTGACTACAATCTGATAACACAAAAAAGTAATCTATGTAGTACTTTTAAGTGATAAAAATATTACTAGCATTTAGATAATAAATTGTTTGTTTCTAGAAAGTGAGCAGCTATACTATGATGGCCATCCATTGCAGAGCTCAGAGAGACAAGGACTCCCTAAGCAGTTGCCAAAGCTATAGAAAGAAAATGTTAACAACCGGATAAAAATGTAACATTTATATAAATCATTGTAGTAGTAAATAACATAAACAGAAAAATAACTAAAGAAAATGCAGTTCATTATTCCTATACCAAAATATCTCAGCTTTGAAATATTACAGAGGGAGACAATGAATAACTTGAAATTAACATACTAACATTGTATTAGTAAGGGGTTGTCTCATTTGGGACTGGGAAAGAGTGGTGAAAAAGATATCAAAGGATAATTTAGAACCAAGACACGGTTCAGAGATAAATGAGAGATCAGGACTAAGACAAACTTACAATCATGAGCCATTCCAGACCAAGATTTCCACCATATCACCTTAATGAGAAGGTTTTGGTAAAACATAAAATCTATAATGGTTCTATATGAATATTGTTAGTTTGCTGAGGAAAGTAATAGTATATTTTTAATGAAACTCTTTAAGGAATTGAGTTTTCCTCAATAGATTTAGATTTTTCTCAACAAAATTGTATGCATATTTTTAATCTCTCTACAGAGTCAAGATCCTTTAAAAATCTCTTCAGTTTGTTAAAGATAGAAATTTTAACAAAAGGTGAAGTCAATGTCTTGGTTTCCAGAATGGCCTGATTCCAAAGTTAATCAGTGGCTTTTATTAACATAGCCCTAAATTATACTTGACCTTTTGTGGGTGGTAAAAGAATTTGTCATCATGAAATATAAACCAAATATATGCAGTGATTTGTGTGAGTGTGCACACACACATACACACTCACAATTTAGTTCCAATTTAGTAACCTGTGGGGAAAAATTACCTTAACATTATAAAATCCACAAAGCAAATAAGTCAATTCAGGATTCACTGACTTCTTAGACCAGGGCAGAATTCCAAACACTTCTATGTTAGAAAAACTCAACTTCCAGGAAATTAATGTCATCAGTAACTAAAAGTAAATATGAATGATCTTCACATATAACAGGTCATAAATGCTGGAAATACTTATACATATTTAAAATACATGAATGCTCCATTTGGTGACTGTATAAATGAAATTCACTCAAAATTTTGCATTTGCAATGCTTCTTGAGTTAGTGTTTAATAGCAATTATAAATTTAACTTTGTATACACAGGCAAATTATGCAATCCAAATTTAAATTAATTTTCATTAATAAAAACAATATAGTTCATTGAGAATATCCAACTGCATTCAATTGCATTTGATTTAGCCACTAAAATTCATCTGAAATAAGCAGTAATTTAATGTCTGCAATATTAATTCTAAATTCAAATGATATACTAATTACAGACTTTTCAGACAGCTAATTACTTCAGTTGGAAATACAGAATTACTTTCATTTATTAGACACTTGTTTAACTTAGAGCTTTACACATTTTAGATTGGTATTTTTCCTTTTACATAATGATTCTCTATGGTTACATGGGTCAAAGACTATGAATTAACATATAATTACTTCAGCTCTAAGTACTTGACACCATTCATGGGAAATGGTTAAGTAAACAGGACACCTAGACCCACTTTGTGACTACTTGTACAAAAGCTTAGTTTCTCTGGAATAGAAAACTGTGTCATCATCAACTTATTGCACCCATCAGTACCTACCACATAATATGTGCTCTCCATATGCAGTAAATGGAACCATGGATATTATTCTTGGGAGAATTGGGCACTTACTGGTTAATACACACTTTCCTACATGTAAAAATTTGCATCAGTTTTTTCAACCAATAAACATGTGTCTTAGTCATGGACTGAGGAACTTGGAAAGAAAACACACTGCTAAATATGGTGAGAGACTGATATATAAATAGACAATGATCAGATTATATAGGATGGTGCAAAATTCATTGCAGTTTTTGCTTTTAAAAGTAATGACTTTTGTACCAACCTATATAAAAAAATAAAACTCTGACCCACAATTGGTATTAATCTGCCTAGGAAATCAACCCCTTTTCTACAATAAGCAACCTGAGAAGCTAGCCTACTATCTACAAGAAATACTTGTAAGAAGTCAAACCACTGTCTCTAACAAGAAATCCAGACAGCAAATGATAGTCCCTGTGATGATTGGGCCCCAGTGACCGCAACTTGATTAATGTCTGACAGCTTCCCTAAGGTTTGTTCCTACTTCCAACATAAGACTAACAAAGCTTTTCCAGACTTACAGCTTCCAATCAGAGTATACCTAAAGGTTTCTTTTCTTTTGACTATGAAGCTGTCTCACCTCTATGCCTGCTTTGGGGTCTCTAAAATCAAGTGATATGCCACCTCCCTCGCTATAGTAAGTTTTGAATAAGTAGCACTTTTTGTTTTCATTTGGGTGGTCTTTGTTTACTTCCACAATGGAAAAAATTCTGGAGGGTGGGTTTATGAATTTTTTTTTGAAAATTTTATTCTGTATGTTACAAACATTCTAGTGAATGAGTAAACTCACCGGATACAATTTAATACAGCTTTATAATCAGAAACTAAGTGTTACTTAGCCAAATAAAGGAAATACATTCTTGATATTAACATGTTTACATACTCTGTGCATAGGTAAGTATAGACAGGGGTGGAAGTTCAGGAGACATCTGGATGAAAGACTTGGGAAGACTGTATTATGGCTCCTCAGGCAGAATATTATCCAGTGTTAGTGGGAACCACCTTGAAATGCTGTGTGTGTTAGTCTAAAGTGGTGGAACTCAGAACATACTATCCCAAAATATGATGCATTTTATGAAATAGCAGAGGCAGAAAATTCTCTCCGACCTCTAGCCTTCTCCCTTGAAGGAAGCCATGGAAGAATTCTCTGACTTTCCTCTAAAGTAAGTCATGAGATTATCATTCCAGAGAGGCCTTCTCAACACCTGGAGAAAAGGAATGTGGCACAAAAACATCAAGAATTAGAATAAACAGGCCTTGCTCATACTTCTGTTTGACTGACCATAAAAATAGAGAGATTTTTCTGTTCATCGAGTCTTCATTTTTTAAAATATTCCCATGTCACATAAAACTTACATTAAATAAATGAATGTGCTTTTCTCTGGTTTATCTGTCTTTGTTATAAAGGTCTCAGTCCTGAACCTCACAATAGGTGAGAAATCTTTTCTCCCCTGCAGTACTTTTCTTTCTTACTCAAGAATAAACATGACCAGACCTCTGATTATCTTCCAACTCTTGACATCCAAGTTTTTAAACATACTTTGTGAAGAACTGCTAATTTCTGGCAACCAATTTCTGACAATCTGAAGATATTACTAACATTATTGACTTCAGTGTATCTAAAGGATACATATACCTTCAGCATGATGATCTTTTATTGCCATGAGAAGATATCTTTTTATCCTTTCTTCTCATGAAATAAATAAACCCAGCAATAAAGTGATATAGGAAGAAAAGCAGTCAGCTCTTAAGATTGATTGTAATGTGACAAGGACCTGAATATGTTTATGTATATTTCATTTCATAAGAATGCAATATAATAGGACTATTATTTTCCCCATTTTCAAATTAAGAACCTGAGACCTAAATGGGTAAGTAACTTGATCAAGATGTAATGTTTAATACTGCCTTAGTTAACATAGGTTTATTCCAAAGATCACACTCTGAACCATTAGTCATAATTTTTATCAATCCAGCTCTCAAAAGGAAACACAAGTGCACACAGACACTTGATTGTAAAATG
Organism: Cheracebus regulus; assembly: GCA_963574635.1. NCBI lineage: Eukaryota > Metazoa > Chordata > Mammalia > Primates > Pitheciidae > Cheracebus > Cheracebus regulus. Next base: position 17,283 of record CAUYQU010102708.1, on the reverse strand, counting down.
TGGGTCAAATACTAACAAGAGAAATAAATTAATTACATCATTTTAGACCTCACAGTCTAATATTCATATTGCCTCTCACATATCTGGGTTTAGTAAGGAATTCATTCATCCATATCTAAGAGGTTAGGATTACCAGTGTTGAATAGCAAACTGATAAATTATATTTCAAACAGAGTTTAACATATGAAAAGTGTCTTGCTTATTGCAAATTTGAGAGGGGGCTTGTTACTTACTCATTTTCTAAAATGGGCCTTATAAATTGCATAATATTCAGACACTCAATGTTTAACATAAAGAAGTGATAACAAGTATAGGCAACAGATTTAAACTACTAAGTTCCACCTTTATAGGCTGAATAGTCTCTGACAAGTAATTTAACTTCTCCACGACACAATCTGTACAACTGAAAGATGGAATAATCCATGCAAACATCATTTTGGGTTATTGCAAATATTAAAAGAGATAATATATGTCTTAACTTATAACTGTATCAATAAGTGGAAGTACCATCAACCATTCACATCAAAATTTATCTATTTCAGACAACATAAAATTTTGGGGGAAAAATGCCAAGATGGCATATTTTTAATTGATAGAGTTTATGCTCTTTCAGAGGCTCTTTAGAAACAAACTAAATAGGTTTTCAAACACATAATACCATTTTGAGAGATGAGGTGAAAGAGTTGAGGATGGTAGATGAGAAGGAATAAAGAGAGTGGAGAAGAGAATAGAGGAGAAAGGAAGAAAGAAGGCCAACATATACACATTAATTGTTTTATTTTCTGTTTATAAAGCAGAACCCCCAAGGCTTTGTCTTTCCTGATAATCTTTAACTTTCCCAATAATTCACTTTTCAGTAGTTTTCCACTTGTTTCTAAGTACCTCAGAGAGAGAAGAAGCAGTTAATTTCCTGATGTAATTATAAGCTGTATCTTAATTAGATTAGTGATAACTAATGCATTTAAAGTTTCTGACTTTGTTGCTTATGTAGAATACTAATTGAAAACAAAATGGCTAGAAGCAGGCCAAATAGGATACCAGTTGAACTGACACCATGCTGTCTTCAGCACGTAATCCAAAAGGAATTAACAAAGTCCTTCCTGATCCTGTTCTCTACTTCTTGTTTTCTCCTAAATTGCGAAGGAGAAAAAGATATTTAGTGTAAGAAACTGTATTTCCTCAGCATAGGTAATGTATGAACATGAATTACAGCAGAGGAGATGAGACAAGAGAGAAAGAATGAAAGTAAATAAGAGAATGGCAGAAAGAAAGAGAGAGAATGAGGCAGAGAGAAAGAGAGGGTAAGAAGATAGACCCAAAGCCAGAACTAGAGGCAGACAGACACAGAGACAGGCGCAAATACAGGCTCAGCTGAGGATTCTTCTTTCTTATTCTATCATGGAAGTTATCAACATTTTTAACAGAAAAGATATTATGTGAGTTTTCTATGCTCATCTATATTAACATCAACAATTCTATCCACAAACCAATCCTATTCTGGTTCCATCCGAACTTCTATCTCATTCACAATGTTTATCATTTGTTGAGACCTTCAAATTTTTGATTTCCCTAAATAATATTTTCCTCATTAATTTGAGCACATGATGTGTCTATTTTGTTTTGTGTCCTTTACACTTAATTTACTTGGGTATGTTGCAGGCTGTGTGCATCCCGCCTTCACATATGTTGTCTAATACAGGCATTGCTCAATAAATGCCATATGAATGTCTGAGTGAATAAAAGGGTGAATGGATGGACAGATAATTTGTTTACTTCCTAAACAAAGCTTTTCACGTAAAGATTTTTTTCAAAATTAGCTAATGAGCACCTATTGTACGCTAGGCTTTGGGGGAAAAAAGAATGAATACAGCACAATTTTGCTTCTACTCTGTTTAACCAATAACGGTTTAGACTTATTATTTGCTGGTAATTGTCCTACATGCTTTCCAAATATTAACCAATTTAATCCTTTTAACAAACCTATTATTTAAGTACAATTATATACAGAAACACTGGCTTAGAGTAGTTGTTATGTTAAAGTGCCCCTCGCCTCGAAATATCTTATTGTATGTAATATTTACAGACCACAATTTACCCTGTGTAACCAAAATCGTAGAAAGCAAAATCATACATAGGGATGAACAAATGTATACAAAAATGAATTAGAGATGGATAAAATCTCCACATGTAAAATCAATAACATAAAGCTTTTAAAATAAAACAGAAGAAAATATCTTCACAACTTGGGACTAGGCAAAAATAGGTCATTTAAAGCAAAAACCATAAAATAACAAATTGATAAATTAGGCTTCATCAAAAAATAAACATTTCCCATCTAAAGCATCATTAAGAAAATGAATAGACAAGCCACATACTGGGAGAATATATTTGCAAAATATATGTGTCACTAACTCTGATATCTGGAAATACCTCCTATGACTCAAAAATTAAAAGACAACTCAGAAATAGACAACATATTTGAGTAAGCATTTCACAAGAAAAATGCAAATAAATGAAAAAGATCCCAACATCCTTATACTCCTGGAAAATGCAATTAAAGCCATAATGTGATACTACTATATAGCTATCAGAATTTCTAAATTTAAAAGACTGACAAAACCAAAAGCCAGAAAGGATATGGAGCAACACGAAGTCTTATAAACAGTTGGTGCAGAAATAAAATGGCAAAACTACTTTGGAAGAAGTTGTCCTGCAAGTTCTTATAAAACTATGGACATATTAATTCTGTGACACAGCAATTCTGCACATATGCCTCTACCCAAAACATATTAAAATATGTCCTTAACAAAAACTGGACAAGAATGTTTAAAGCAGATTTATTCCTAATAAGCCAAAATTAGAAATAGCTCAAGTGTCCATATATGGGCAAGTGCATTTTTTAAAAAGTTTGGTAAACTTATACATTGGAATAATATGAAGCTTTACAAAAGAAAGAGATGACTTTAGAAAATACTAATACACACCAAATGCCTATCTCATAATATTATACTGAATGGAAAAAAACCTTACCCTAAGGACTACATACTGTCTTTGATATTCATAAAGAATACATTGGCTGTTGGGAGCCTGTTGTCTATAGTCTCCTGCATTTCTTCACATTTGGGAACAAAGGGAACCAAATAATACAGATAAGATGTTCATGATACTTGTTGTGCATTGAATAACAAAAAATCTTTTTCTCTAACTCAGGAATCATGTATCTCAAACCAGCATCCCTGAAACTGTGGCAGGTTAAATTGTTAGCTTGCCAGTATCGGTAAAAATTTCAAACTTTTCACAGTTTTGACAGTAGCAACATGTGGCTAATTAAATATAAATTTTTACTAAATGTAATTTATAATTCAACTACTCAGAATTACCAGCCACCTTTCAAGTGCTCAATACCCACATGTGGCTAGCAGCTACTGTATTAGAGAGCATACTTATAAAACATTTGCATCATTGCAGACAGTTTGGTTGCACAGAGGTATTTTCAACAGCAAACCTATAGTGGAAAGAAGTCAAGAGTGGCAGCTGTGCCGTGGGGGTCACAATAATGCATGGGCATGAAGGGGTTTTCTGGGTTCATGGTAATGTTCTAAGATGTCTTGAAAAATACCTAGTTTACACAAACATATTCAGTTGTCAAAACTTAGTGAATATACATCTAAAATTTGTGCATTTTATTATATGTAAATTTTACAGCTACAAATTTGTAAACAGATGTTGAACTAGTTAATAATATAAATGCTAAATTAGTGTATTATTTAGCAATAAAATAGGATAAGTTGATATATGCATATGGACAGGGATTAATAGTTGGATCTGTGATAAAGCAAGCATAGGAAAATATTGATGGTATTTTGGGGTGGTATTATGTAGGTGTTCATGTGTAAAAAATCTTTCAACTTTGATATATGTTTAAATATTTTTATAATAAATGACAAAAGTTCATTTAAAATAGCAACAGAAAATATAACCACTTTAGAAATAAATCTAAAATGATTATGTGCAAAGAAAAATGTTTATTTAGAATACACTAAATTTCATTGAAAGACACATCAGAAAATATAAGCAAGGTAGATGATTATATTCAGGAAGATGGTGATTCTCCTAAATTATCCATAATTTTAATAATTTTAATGAAAATCAAAGTTTTTCTATAACATATAATAAGCTGAGACTAAAATATAAGTGGAAAATAAATTACTTCTAATAATAATTTTAGTATAGCATTTATTAAGTCCTCACTATATTCCAAGCCTTCTCTGAGAAATGATTGATAGATAGATAGATAGATTGCACATGACAACCCTATGAGTAAGATGATATTATTTCTGCTAATTTTACACTCTTAAGCATGAATGAGTAAGTGGCAATTTCTCATCTAGGGAAACTCACACATCTCAGAAAATATAAGTAATAATAATTAATGCAGTATCTATGATATTCATTAAATGAAAACAATTTATAAACTGTATATTATATCATAGCAGATAAATTTTTAAAATCGTGATTTACTTATACAATGGAATACTCTGAGTTAGTATAAAAGGAATAAAATTAAAATTGAAGTATCAAACTAGATAATTCTCTAAAACATAATGCAAACTTGAAAATGAAAGCATAATGGCAGAAGGACAAGCTTACTATGATGCTATTAATATACATATTTTTGAAATACACAAAGCAATATTATAGTTTTAAAAGTAGACTGCCCATGTTCAAATATCAGCACCATCACTTAATAGCAAGGTGAAAACATTAGCAAAAACACAGAATAAGCATTTCAAGCACTCATCCCTTCATAGAAACATCACTTTGGACAACCATCCACAAAAATATCTTCACAAGAACTAGGGAACATAGATAAGATTACAGCACTTGAACAAAGCACAAAAATCAGAAAAGATGTATTGATCGGAGTTGAAAGGACAGCTTTACCTGTGTTACCTGTGTTTCCCCTCCCCCACGTCTATACAGCATGGTATGAAGAGATTAATTTACACACGGGGAGGGAGAGTGAAGTCAGCATCATGGTGGGTCCCAGAACTCCCACACCAGTGAACCCCAGACCTGCATGGTCCCAGGGTCCAGGCTGGAATATGCAGACCTAGTTTCCTGGTGTGCCTTAGCACTAGGGCAGTCTCCATGAACCCAAGCACCAGGGCTGCCCAGAACCAGGCTGGCTCCCATATCACCATGCTCTGAACCCACCACTGCAGACCCAGACTCTGTGTCCACCCCAATTCTCATCATGCCCCCACTTCCCCAGTCACAAGGTCAACTCCAATGGACTCAGGCTTTAGGCAAGCCCCTGTGGACTCAGAATCAAAGCCTATCCCCATATATTCAGGTTCCAGGCCCACCTCCATGCATTCAAGTTCCAGGCCATCCCACTAAAGAATTCCAGTAGCATGCTCTCCAATTAACTCTGCAATCTGGCCTACCCAGAATCCCTTGATATTTGACAATTGAATGGATTTTCCTGCTGAGAAGGGTTATAAAAGCAACAAAAAGTGGTTACTTCTTCAAATGTGCACACACCAAAACAAGGCTACAAGGACCAAAAACATGACACCACCAAAAAACACAAAATGAAGCACAATAACCAACCCTAAATAGTGAGAAATCTACAAAGCACCTGACAATTCAAGATAATTGTCTTGAAGAAACTCAGTATGCTACAAGAAAATACAGATAGAACACCAAATGAAGTGAAGAAAACAATAGGTGAACAAAATGAGAAATTTAACAATGAGACATAAACAATAATAAAGAACTAAACAGAAATTCTAAAGTTGAGGAAAATGATAACTGAATTGAAAACTTCAATTTAGAGCTTAAATGGCAGACTTGCTCAAGCAGAAGTATCTTAAAGTCAGTTTATTTGAAATTATCCAATCAAAAGAACAAAAGAAAAACTAACAGAGTGAAAAAAGCCTGTGGGAATGATGGGACGCCATCAAGCAAACCAAGTTATGTGATATGAATTCCTAAAGAAGCAGAAAAAGTAAAAAGGGCAGATAGCTTCTTTACAAAAACAATAATACTTGAAAAATTCTAAAATCTGGGGAGAGACAAAACATCCAGATAAAATATATGCAAAGAATCCTAAATAGACTAAAAATAAAAAGATACTCAAGACATCTTATAATCAAATTTTCTAAAGTCTAAGGCAAAGAGATAATTTTGAAGGCAAAAAGAAAAAAAGCAATTTGTTATATAAGGGAAACTCCATGAAAGCATACACGTTTCTCAGCAAAAACTTTTCAGTTTTGGAGAGAAAGATATGATATATTCAAAGTGCTGAAAGAAAAAAATTGCTGCCAATCAAGATGCATATAGTAATATGCATCAAACCTGTCCTTCAGAAATAGAGCAGAGGACGCACTTTTCCAGACAAACTCAAGCTGTAGGAGCTTATTATCACTAGAACTATCTTACATGAAATGCTAATGAGAGTTCTTCAAGTTGAAATAAAAGGACAAAAATTCACAATATGAAAACATGAGAGTATAAAACTAACTGTAAAGATAAAAGTATAGTCAAAGTCAGAACACTCTAATACTATAATGGTGGTGTTTAAGCCCATTTTAACTCTACTATGAGTCAGAAGACAAAATTATTAAAAATAATTATATCTAAAAAATTTGTTAATGAATATATAAAAAATGTAAATGATGATATCAATAACAAAATGTAGGGAGAGAAAAAGTAAGAGTGTAGAATTTTGTATGTGATTAAAATGAAGTTATTATCAGCTTAAAATTGACTGTTATCAAATACTTTATGTAAGTCCCATGATAACCCATAAAAAAACCCTTCATTGATACATGCAAGGAAAAGGGATTTGGAATCATAGTCTATGACTGCAGAAAATCATCAAATCACAAATGAAAACAACAAGGGAACAAAACGGAAAAAAAGAACCTAGAAAACATTGAATGTTTAACAAAATGGCAATAATAGAGCCTTATTTATCAATAATTACTTTAATCTAAATGGATTAAATTCCTCTAACAAAAGACACAACATTTGTATTAGACTGTTGTTGTACTCTGTAAGAAAATAATATGAGACTGGGTGTTTATTATAAATTTATAAGAAAATTGAAATTTAATTGGCTTATGGTTCTGCAGGCTGTATAGGAAGCACGGCAGCATCTGTTTCTGGGGAGGCTTCAGGAAGGCAATGGAGGAGGAAGCACATCACATGGCAAAATGAGAGCAAGACAGAGAGTGTACTAGGGGAGGTACCACACTTCTAAATGACCAAATCTTGTGGGAACTAAGAGTGAGAGCTTACTTATCACCAAGGGGATGTTCCAAGCCATTCATAACAGATCCACCCCCATTACACAATCACCTCCCACCAGGGCTCACATCCAACATTGGGGATTACATTTCAACATGAGATTATGACAGAGATAAATATCCAAACTATATCAGCATTGCTGAATGGATTTAAAAGAATAAGATTCATATGCTTCCTATAAGAGATTCACTTCAGTTTTTAGGATACATATAGGGTAAAAGTAAAGGAATGGAAAATACTTTTTCTATGCATATAGTGAACAAAAGGGATCAAAGGAGACTATATTTATATCAGACAAACCAAACTGTTAGTCAAAAACTGTCATAAAAGCCAAAGAGGGGCAGGTGGATTGCTTGAGCTTGGGAGTTCAAGACCAGCCTGGGCAACATGGCAAAACCTTATCTTTAAAAATATATACCAAAAAAAAAAAAAAACTGGGCATGATGGTGCATACCTATAGTCTCAGTTACTAGGGAGGCTGAGGTGGAAAGATTGCTTGAGCCTGGGAGGTTGAAGCTCAGTGAGCTGTGATCATGTCACTGTACTCCTGTCTAGGTGAAAGAGCAAAACTTTGTCTCAAAAAATAAACAAAAATGAAAAACTAAAAATAGATTCTATCACATGACTCAGCAATTCCACTTCTGGGTATATATATCCAAGGGAAATGAAATCAGAATCTCAGAGAGATATCTGTTTTCCTAAGACATTGCAGCATTATTCAAGATAGAATATAGAATCAAGCTGAGTGTCCATTGACAGATGAATGGATAAAGAATATGTGAGATATATATACATAAAGGAATATATATATAAAATGTTATATATGTAATATATAGAAAATGTGATACATATAATGGAATATATATATATATCACATATATATGTGTTAGATATAATGGATTATATCTATCACATATCACAATACACACTAAAATATATATATATGTGTATATATATATGTGTGTATATATATACATATATGTATATAATAGAATATATCTATCATATATAGCATTTTCTTTATCCATTCGTTATATTAATATATAATGGAATTTATTTCAGCCTTAAAAAATAAGAACATTTTGTCATTTTTAAAAACATAGGTGCACTTTGAAGAACATTACACTAAGTGAATAGTCAGGCGCAGATAGGCAAATCTCATTTATGTGTGTATGTTGAACTCATAGAAGCACAGAGTAGAATGATGCTTGTCAGGGAGTGGGTGCTGAGGAAAATGGGAAGATGTTGCTCAAAGGTACAAAGTTTCAGTCATGCACAATGAAGATAGATATAGATAGATAGATAGATAGATAGATAGATAGATAGATAGATAGATAGATATACAACATAATGCACACCCTGGTAACTGTAGTTAATACTGCATTGAACTCTTGAAATTTTCTGAGAGTAGATTTTAAATGTTCTCAACACACACCAAAAAAGTGGTAAACATGTGAGGGCATGGATATGTTAATTAGCTCAAATGAAATAATTATTTCACAACGTATATGTATATCAAAACATTATGCTGCACACCTTAAATATGTGCAATTTTGTATTTGTCAATTATACCTCAATTAAGTTAAAAAATAACCGGGTGCCTTTCCTCAATTTACATTACCTTTAAATGCATGCCTCTGTATGAGTAACAATTAAAGGTCCTTATATGCCAGGGAAAGCCTCATTGTTCTCCTGTTTTCCCAGTAACTTGTTCTTTGCTGATGTTTTTCCTTTCAAAAGGGCTCTGATTTCGTTGAATCACACACAATTTTGCCAACCTAGCAAAGCAAGATTTATTTATGTGGAATGGATCTCAGAAAAAAATATAGGCTCTGTAATGCTTTTCTCTGACTTGACTGGTGTAGCCACCCTGCCATAAGCAGAATGATTGAAAATTGCAGCCTTCCTGTTTTGCAAGGTTATCACTTGGAAGCTGAATGATGGAGTGTGGAGGAGAATACATGCTCCTGGCCGACAGGTTAAATGAGTAGTGTGTGTCACTTCACTTCAGGATATCAGTTCAGAAACTTATCAGAAAGGAGAGAGACCTCGATCTCCATCCCCACTCTCACATTGGCCACTAGAGCACCGGGAAATGGCACCAATAAGGCTACATGGGGCCATGTGAAAAATCAAACTTAGAATTATCAAATAGAATTTATTTCCCTTTCCATTTATTCTCTTCAGATTGGATGTTTAGATTTAACATTAAATTAGCCTTTGAAAGCAGAAACTATGTCACTTTTAAAAAGCACATTATGGCATAATGGCAAGATCATCATTTCAAGTTTAAAAAAAAAACCTAGGTTCTAATTTTCAATTAATTGTTTTTTATTACTTTAATTTGAGGAACTTAATTCCTCCAAATTTTAATTTTTTATCTGATACTGAAGCTAATTATGCCAACATTAGAGGTTTGATTTGGAAAGATACCTGTCTCCATCACTTGACATCTAGTTGTTCTATATATGGCAATTCATAGTATTTAACTCTAATTCCCATAATTGTCTAACTTTGAAACTTTGCTCTTCGTATTCCATAGAACATGATGCCTCCTAATGTATTAGTTGGCTAGGGCTGCCATAGCAAGACATCAGACAATGTGGCTTGTGGTTTAAACAACAGAAAGTCAAGACATCAGACAATGTGGCTTGTGGTTTAAACAACAGAAAGTTATTTTCTTACAGTTCTACAGCCTGGAATCCAGAATCAAGGTGTTGGCAGGGTTTGTTTTTTCTGAGGTCTCTCTCCTTGTCCTGCATGTGCCTGCCTCTTGTAGGGTCCTCACATGACCATTTTTTTGTGTGCACATCCTTGGTTTCCTTCCTCTTCTTGTAAGGACACACGTCATAATGAATTAAGTTCCCACTCTTATGACTTCATTTCACCTCAATTAGTTATTTAAAGTTCCTGTTCAAAATAGAGTCAAACTGGGGGTTAAGGCTTCAACATATGAATTTGAGGGGAATAGAATTCAGTCCATAACCCATGTCGGTCAAACTGCTCATATCAATAAAGATGGCTCAACTTTCACTTTTAGAGATTCTTCCACGTTCCTGAATAACATCTAATCTTGAGATAGAGCTTATTTCTAGTTCTAGTTTATTATTAATACCCCATTTCCAAGACTCTTTCGGTTAATATGCCCTTAGTCTGTGTACTCTTAAAAAAAATTTAGATGATTGATTGAAACCAGTGGATTAAAAACTACCCCCCGTGTCAAAGGCAATGAAATACCATTTGGATGCTATTATTGATACTGTCTTCTTTAACAAATGTACAGGTTATTTTTACTTTCTCAGGGAATTTTTGATGAACATGAAATATTCATAGGGGACAGATAATATTTAAATGACATCATTAAATAATTAAAAATGTGAAGCTCTCCACTGGGAATTACTACATTAAGGCTGAGAATACATTCTCATTACTGCACTCAATTTCTGAGATTTGGGAATAAAAGGAACTTCTGAGTAATTTCTCAATTCTATTATTAAGAGAATGGAAATTTACCTTTAGAGAGACTTAAACTTCACATTTAAATTTCAGCACAATTATAATTAAAATATTCTTGAATAAATTTAGAAACTTCAAAATCAAGTGCACTATGTAACCAATAAAGAATACACCAAAGGTTAGCACTTCCAAATATTAGTATGTCTAAAGCTACAAAAAAAGCTTTTGTGTATCCAAAGGACTGAGTTTAATCTCAGCCATGATACTTGTCAGACACATATTCTATTTGTTCCCTTTTTTTTTTTAAACTAATGCAGAACTGGTTTATGGCTATGTCTGCTTGTGCATAGCAAGGTAAGGAAAGGAAGATGGAAAGAAAATATTTTTGAGAACTTGATTAATTAGTCTCAATAAGTGTATAAAGTAGACACAACTCTATTTTACATTTAAGAAACTGAAGCTAGAAATGATTAAGTGAATTGACTATGGTCACACAAATAGTCAATGGCGAAGACAGTTATTTAAACCTAAGCCTTATCGTACATTTCATAAGCTTTTCTGAAAATAATGATATCCTATCATGATTTCTTGTGAGGATGCTGTAAAGTTTGTTAAAACAATGGAAGTTAAGGTACTCTGCAAATTATACAGACATTCACAAACGAGTTTTGTGTTACTGTTTATTATTTCCAAAGTACTGCAGGCATTTTTCTAACCATTTACTGACTACAAGCATCAAACTTACAATACATTTTAAGTATAAGTTAATCATTAAGTATAACTTTCTATTGTTTTGCAAGGCTATCATGAATGTTAAGAAAAAGGGAATAGGAACATAGAACCATTAATATAAGTGAAATAAATGGCATTTATTAATATTTTGATGTGTATTCAGCAATATGCTTAAGGCTGTGGAGGATCACAAAAGCTACTTAAACAATAATATAATATGCACTTTCTCCCTTTTAAACTTAAACTATAAATAAAAGATTCTGAAATATAATTGTTATACATGGAACAGCAACAACATTTATCATGTGGCAGGAAATACTCTAAGCACAGCCTATCTGACCTTCTATATATGTACACAACCATAAAGTCATAAGAAAAATCTTTACCAACTGCTTCAATTTCCTATCAACCACTCTTGCTTTCAAAATTTTATCACTGTGTTCCACATCAACAAATCCAGCAGCTTGCTCCTCGTTGCTCTCTGAAATATTAATTACTGAGAACTTCATTTTTGAAATTTTGACCTCTTTTGAATGTCATGACATGACATCATCTGAGTTTCCTCACAACTTTGATATCTCTTCCCATTTTACCCCCTTTGTTTTTCATTTAACCTAGTGTGTAGATATACATCAAAAATCTGTTTTAACATAATCCAACCACTTTCATGACTTCAATTAGTATCTCTGCAGGTAAAGTGAAGAATTTAAAAGACAAATGGACACTATAGTGATACGCTCTTTATCAAGTATTTATTGCACATTTACTCTTTGATACTACTGTTTTATATGATGATAACACAACAAAAATCAGCAGAAATGATGCACTCATAGAACCTTATTTCTTAGAGATGAAGGGGAAAATGAGCCTCTTTTCTCCAGATAATGTTTCTAGTAAAAAGAAAAACAAAAAAGAGGATAATAAAAATTTTACGACAGAGGAAGACAGGTATTAAAATTGTGCTTTAAAAATTTTCAAAAATGATCATTTGCAGCTTACATTTTTCAATGTGATGCTCATAAAAACAAACAAACAAAAAAAACAATTGGACTTTTAAAGTATTATCTTAAGACACAAGTAAAAGAAAATTCAATGAATTAGTGACCTAATGCAGTCTAGTAGGACTTTTTTTTTTCTTACATAAACAAATGCACACATAAATAAACTCCTGATCTTCCAGGAAAAGCCTTCAACTTTTCCCCATTCAGTATAATGTTAGCTGTGAGTGTGCGATATATGGCCTTTGTTGTTTTGAGATATAAACCTTAAAAAGGAATGTAAAATTTTGTCAAATACTTTTCCTGTGTTTATTAAATAATCATATAGCTTTCATCTCTCTCTTTTTTAAAATATAGTGTATTGGTGGAATTGTACATTAGTATAGCCAGTATAGGGGAAAAAGTATTCAAGTTGCTCAAAAAATTAAAAATAGAACTACCATATAATGCAACAATCACATTACTGGGAAAATATGCAAAGAAAATGAAAACAGTATGTCGAATTACAGCACTATTTGCATTATTTGCACTATTTATAATAGCCAAGATATGGAATCAACACAAATGTTCAGCAACAGATGAATGGATAGAGAAAATATGGTATACACAATTAAATTCTATTCAGTCATATAAAATGGAATCTTATCAATTGAGACAACATTGGTGGACCTGGATGACATCATGTTAAGTGAAATAAGCCAGACATAGAAAGACAAACACTACAGGGTCTCATTCATATGCTGAACCTAACAAAAATTCTAAAAATAGTTAATCATGAGAGCAGACAGTAAAACAGTGGTTACTAAAAAACCGGGGAGAGGAAGGAGAAAGGAGAATGGGAAGAGTTTGGTCAACTTGAATAAGTTACAATTAGATAAGAAGAATAAATTCTGGTGTTCTGTTCTATAGTATGGCAATGATGGTTAACAGTAAGGTATTCTACATTACAAAATAGCCAGAAGAGAGACTTTTGAACGTTCTCATCACAAATGGTAAATATATGAGGTGATAAATATGCCGATTTGATCATTCTATAACATACATGTGTCAAAATATCCAACTGCATCCCTTAAACATGTGTAATTATGTGTTAACTGAAATTCATATATGTTATATAAATGGATTTCATATATATGTGCATATATATATACACATACATTAGAAAAACAAAAAATTCTGAGATACACAGATAAAGAGAAATTTATTGGCTCCCTAATGCTATCAGGGACTTAGATACTGTATGTATTTTCATGCACTCATTTTTACCATTGCAAGGGTACATACTATCAGCATGTTTTATGACTGTTGATGTTGACTTTGATCATCTGGCTGAAGTAGTGTTGTCGTTTGTGTGCACCATAAAGTTACTTTAGTTTCCCCCTTTCCCATACTCTAATCTTTGGGAAAAAGTCACTGTGCATGGTCCATATTTAAAGAGTTAGGATTTAGCTCCCTCTTCCTGAGTGCTGAGAACCTACATAATTTATTTAGAATTATTCTGCACAGATTTGTTGACACACTTCAATGTGTTTTTGTTTGTTTGTTTATTTAAGCACTTCTACATTTTCTTGCATTACAAGATGCTCCAGGTTCAGACTGTATATTGTCTACCATAGTTAAAGAATCAGATATTTCTCTAACAAGCCCTAGTCCTTTTCCTGGTGCATAGTGTTAGAAACGAGATCTGTGTTCTAGAAATGATCATTGCTACTGAGGTGTAATTTCTTTTAGGATCCCCCTCAGCAGACAGTGCAAATAAATGCATGTTATACTACCACATGTAAACATACATATTTATAAATATCTCTATATCTAACTATACATATTTATATGAGGGTGAACATGAGTTTTCAGCAATGTCTCTAGGTCTAACCTATTACCATATGTATTATTCTAGTTTCCTCTTCTCCCTGTGCACAAATTTCCACTCCAACAGTGAGAAGCCTGGCTCTCACCATTCACCATCTATTGACGTAATTGTTCAATTCCGGTATACACACAGAGAAATATCAGAATTCTTAACCTCAATACCCAAGGAAAATATCTTGATGAGCCACAGTATAGTAACCATCTACAATTCCTTTGGTCTTTGTTATTACAGGTCATGATGGTTAATTTTCTATGTCGGTTTGGCAGGGCCACAGTACCCAACTATGCGGTTAAATGCGCTTTCTGTGTGTGTCTGAAAGGGTGCTTCTGGAAGGCATTAGCATTTGAATTGCAGTACGGTGTCAAGCGGATTTCACCCCCAGTGTGGGTTGGCATCACCCAACCTCTTGATTGCTCAAAAAGAAAATGGAGAAAAAAATTCCATTTTCCTTTTTTGCCAGACTCATTGAGGTAAGACATTGGTTTTCCCCTGTCCTTGGACTGGGACTTACACCATTGACTCTCCTGATTCAAAAGCCTTCAGAGCCTACTGGAATTTACACCACTGGCTTTCCTGGGTCTTGAGCTTATATACAGTAGATTGTGGGACCTCTCAGCCTCCATAATCATGTGAGCTAATATCTTATAATAAATCTCAGTGCAAAAATCCTCAACAAAATACTGGCAAACTAAATCTAGCAGCACATCAAAAAGTTTACCCACCACAATCAAGTTGTCTTCATTCCCAGAAAGCAAGGGTGGTTCAACATATGCATATCAATAAATGTGATTTATCACATTAACAGAACTGATGACAAAAACTACACGATTACCTCAATAGATTAAATAAAAGACCTTCAATAAAATTCAGTATTACTTCCCATTAAAAACTCTCAATAAACTAAGTGTTAAAGAAATAAATCTTAAGATAATAAGAGGCATATATGACAAACTCACAGCCAGTATCATATTGAATGAGCAAAAGCTAGAAGTATTCCCCTTGAAAACCATCACAAGACAAGGATGCCCCCTCTCGCCACTCCTACTCAACAAAGTATTAGAAGTTCTGGCCAGGGCAATCAGGCAAGAGAAAGAAAGAATGTGTGTTTAAATAGGAAGAGAGGAAGTCAAATTATCTTTGTTTGCTGATGACATGATCGTATATCTAGAAAACCCCATCATCTCAGTCCAAAAGCTTCTTAAGCTGATAAGCAACTTCAGCAGTCTCAGGACACAAAATCAATATGCAAAAATTGCTAGCATTTCTATACACACTTCTATAGCATTTCTCTGCTTGCTAACAACAGGCAAGCAGAGAGCCATATCATGAATGAACTCCTATTCATAATTGCTACAAAAAGAATAAAATACCTAGGAACACAGCTAATAAGTGAAGGACCTCTTCTAGGAGAGCTATAAACCACTGCTCCAAGAAATCAGAGAGGACACAAACAAATGGAAAAACATTTTATGATCATGGATGGAAATAATCAGTATTGTTAAAATGGCCATACTTCCCAAAGTAATTGATAGGTTAAATGCTATTCTCATAAAAATACCATTGACATTCTTTACAGAATTAAAAAAATTTTTTTTAATTTATGTGTAACCAAAAAAGAGCCCAAATAGCCAAGACAATTCTAAGGAAAAAGAACAAAGCTGGAGGCATCACACTACCCAACTTCAAACTATACTACAAGGCTAACCAAAACAGCATGGTACTGGCACAAAAACATAGACCAATGGAACAGAATAAAGAACTCAGAAGTAAAACTACATACCTGATGTGCAGCAAACCTGATGAAAACAAGCAATGGGGAAAGGATTCCTTAATAAATCATGCTGGGGGAACTGGCTAGCCACATGCAGAAAATGGAAACTGGACCCTTTCCTCACACTTTATACAGAAATTAACTCAAGATGAATTAAAGTCTTAAATGTAAAGCCCAAAACTATAAAATCCCTAGAAGAAACTCTAGGCAATGTCATTCAGGACATAGGTATAGGCAAAGATTTCATGATGAAAATGCCAAAAGCAATTGCAACAAAAGCAAAAATTGATAAATGGGATATAATTAAACTAAAGAGCTTCTGTACAGCAAAAGAAACTCTTATCAGAGTGAACAGACAACCTAAAGAATGAGGGAAAATTTTTGCAATCTATACTTCTGCCAAATGTCTAATATCCATAGTCTACAAGGAACTTAAGCAAATTAAAAACAATAAAACAAACAAAAAAAATCCCATTAAAAAATGGGTAAAGGTCATGAACAGACACTTCTCGAAAGAAGACATACATGTGACTCATGAACATATGAAACAAACCTCATCATCACTGTTCATTAGAGAAATGCAAATCAAAACCACAATGAGATATCATACCGGGTAGAATGGCTATTACCAAAAAGTCAAGAAACTACAGAAGCTGTCAAGCTTTCAGAGAAAAAAAAAAAAAAACGAACACTTTTACACTGTTGGTAGGAGTACAAAGTTAGTTTAACCATTACGGAAGGCAGTGTGGAGATTCCCTGAAGACTTGGAGACAGAAATACCATTTGACCCCATTACTGGATATATACCCAAAGGAATATAAATCAGTCTGTCATAAAGGTATGTGCACATATATGTTTACCGAAACACTATTCACAATAGTTAAGACATGGACTCAACTCAAGTGTCCATCAATGATAGACTAGATAAAGAAAATGTGGTACATATACACCATGGGAATACTGTGTAGCCTTAAAAAAGAACAAGATCATGCCATTTACAGGGATGTGGATGAAATTGGAAGCCATTATCCTCAGCAAGCTAATGCAAGAACAGAAAACCAAATACTGCCTGTTCTCACCTATAAGTGGGAGCTGAATGATGAAAGACATGGATACAAGGAGCAGGGAACAATACACAT
>CAUYQU010102706.1:0-46405 GCA_963574635.1 Cheracebus regulus | reverse complement strand
TGTTAAGCACAATTATTGGCATAAAAGAGGTTTTTAATACCCATTTTTAGACTGCATTCTAGCCTGGGCAATAAAACAAGAATCCCATTCTCTCTCCCTCTTTCTCTTCCTCTTTCTTTCTCTCCTTCATTCTTTTTTTCTTTCTTTTGCTGTTTCTTTGTTTCTTTCTCCTTTTCTCTCTTTTTCTAAAAAAAAAAAAACACCTTAAAAGAAAAAAATAATGCAAGGTGCTATGAAGGAAACAAAAATGACGCAGAGCTCTGTGTAGAGTGATCTGGGAAAGTCACACTAGGGAACTCATCAATGAATTGACTGACTTTGAATAACTATTTGTGAAAGCATGGATGAGGATAGTCTCAACAAACCACCCGAGACGAGAGCTGACTCATTTCAGATTGCTTATGGCAATACGGGATCTAGTTTCCTTTCATTTCCTTTCATTCAGTTTTAGAAGAGTTTCTATACGTGGCTGCTGAACTGGAACTAATATGTATTGCTGCTGCTGGGCTGTGCTAACTGCTGAATTTTTAGTTCATTTGTCCCCTGAAAGAGCTGCTGCTGGAAATTGCACTCAAAAGGACCTGGTGCAGTAGCTTCTGAAGAGTCCACTGGTACCTCAATACCAAGATGGTCAAACTGTAAGGAATCCAGAGTACCTCGTTCCATGGCATCTAGATTCTGAATCTCAGGATCTGAAAAGTCTTCAGCTAGTGGCTTATTAGCTGTATAGAGTTGGGAAGAGACCCCAATCTATCTGGGGGATCATTCTGGAACCCAGATGCTCAGCTACTTCAGTTGGAGAGACGTGATGACTTCTAGGAGTACAGTGAAAATCTGTGTAATTAACATCATTCCATTTCTTTGGAAAGTGTTGAGTTTCCCCCCACCCCTTGGTAGCCTTGATCCTCGTTTTAAGGGCTTGTTGGGATGAGACTAATGTAGTAGTACAGCCTACTCCTAATCATGGCCTTTCTATAGTCTCAATGAATGCCTGTGGTTACAGTGATCCGTTTCTACTCTAGCTTGTCATAATTCCATCTTATCCTAATGGTGTGAGATCTCTGTAATCTCCATTCGGCTTTTGGGCCCCTGCAGTTGTTTTCTGTGATACTTCTGCACTTGAATAGTTTAACATTCAACCAAAGGGACCTACATGAAGATTTCTGCACCTTCTCTGCCTAGCATCCTTCTTTTCTGTATCCTCTGCCACAAATTCTAGGTATTGCAATAGCCCTAAAACCTGTTATGTATTTCCCCAGCCTTGTAGGATTGCTGCTCTCTCTTTGAGCTCAGCTTTCCTGGGCCACTGGCAATTTTACAGGTATAAAACTGAGGTAAACATGGAGCACATCTCACATATTTTCCTTGTCTCAACGACTGTAACCCTATATTATCTGTTGTCCAGTGTCCAGTTTTATAGCTGTTAAAATAAGCAGACAAGTCCTGTAGCCATTGTTCTCTGTCTTGGCTAGAACTGGGAGTTCCAATGTCTTCTTAATCTTTGTTTTCTCAGAACTTAGAATAGTTCCTAGAACTAGGTGCTTGGGTTAGTTGAATAAATGCAGAATAATTTTGTTATGTTGACCTGGATAAGGGTACATGGCAAAGCAAAATGGAGTAGACCCTGGGTCTCTGGTCTGTTGATGTGGGCTGTTCTATGCTGTATTACACAAAGCTTCGTTTTCTTCTCTGTGGTTCTGAATTGGGGCTCACAGTTCACTCAACATATACCTTTGTGGATAAAAGGCTTAAGTTCCCCATGAATGACACTTTTCCCCTCCTTTATAAAATTGACACCCATGCTTGTGATGAAACCACATTTAACCTTTTGGGATTCACTTTGGGGGACTGTGGGGGAAGCACATGAAAATGTCTGGAATTTTTCAGTACTATCTTCTTAGCTTCCTTCTTCTTTTAACAAAGACACAGAGCATGGCTTAGATCACTTCTCTGATAAAATGCGGAGCTACTTTCCTGGTTTCTAGAATAATCCTATTGATTAGCCAGGTCCTCTTGGGGCAACTGTTTATTGGCCTACATTCTTTCAAATTGATGCTGAAATACTAATTTCTATTTAAGTCACTTTCTTAAGTGGCTTAAATATAAATTAAGTGGCTGCAAGGGGAAGTAGGGTACAGCTTAAGTGACTGCAGGGGGAAGTGGGGTGCAGCCTCTTAGGCTGCAGAGGGAAGTAGGATTAGAAGCTTGTGTGAAGGTTAGAAATGTGAACCATGGAAGGAAGAAGGCTTTTGAAAGCTAAGTTCTTTTGTGTATGAGATGTGCAGCACTGGGTAATTTTCTCAAGCTCTCTGAACCTCAGTTTCTTTATGTGTAGAATGGGAATGATAATACTCATCTTCTACATATGGTTGTATTAGTCTCTTCTCACACTACTATAAAGAACTATCTGAGACTGGGTAATTTATAAAGAAAAGAGGTTTACGTGGCTTATGGTTCCACAAACTGTACGAGGAGCATGGCTGAGGAAGCCTCGGGAACCTTACAATCATGGTAGAAGGCAAAGGGGAGGCTGGCACGTCTTTACATGGTGGAGCAGGAGAAAGATCGAGAGTGAAGGGGGAGGGGCTACACACTTTGAAATAACCAGATCTTGTGAGAACTCATTGTCATGAGAACAGTGAGAGAGAAATCCACTCCTATGATCCAATCATTTCCCACTAGGTTCCCCCTCTCCCTGACATTAGGAATTGCAATTTGACATGAGATTTGGGTGGGGACACAGACCTAAACCATATTAAATGAGCTAACAAGGGTACAGCACCTAGTGTTGTACTTGCCTCAAGGGAGGTTCTCGATAATGGTGAATATTCCTTTCTTTTCTTTTCTTTCCCTTCTTTTTTCCTCCTCTTCCTCCCCTCCCTCCCTCCCTTTCTTCCTTCCTTTCTTTCTTTCTTTCATTCCTCCCTCCCTCCCTTTGTTCCTTCCTTCCTTCCTTTCTCTCTCTTTCTTTCTTTCATTCCTCCCTCCCTCCCTTCCTACCTTTGTTCCTTTCTTTCTCTCTCTCTTTCTTTCTTTCATTCCTCCCTCCCTCCCTTTCTTTCTTCCTTCCCTCCCTCCCCCCTTTCTTTCTTCCTTCCTTTCCTTCCTTCCTTTCTTTTTCTTTCCTTCCTTCCTTTTCTTCCTTCCTTCCTTCTTTCTTTCTTTCTGTCTTTCTTTCTTTCTTTCTTTAGATGACAGGGAAGAGAGGAACAGTATGTTTTATTATAGCGGTTAAGAGCATGGTTTTTGCAATCAGCCAGACCTTGATTTAAATCTTGGCTCCACAACTCATCACCTTTGGGACTCTGGAAGAATCAAAGCATATCTTCAACCCTCAGTCTATTTAGCTATAAAATGGGGGTAATGATTTCTGATTGATAGAATTATTATGGGACTTGAATAAAAACTGAGTAAATGAGGAGTGGCCACCTAACCCTGTTCTATGGCAGGTACTCAGGGGTTCTTTCTCCCAGTTTAGCTGTGGGTCATTCCCAGGTGTCATCCTAGGATCAGCTACTTGGTTGGTCTAGGTCCTGCCATTCTGAATCCCTCTCCTTTTTTCTCACTGGGGAAAGTTGGTCTGAGGTGAAGATGTGAGTGGAATCTGGATTTATATTTCTTTGAAACCATAAATAATTAAAATGCATTTTGCAGATTTCGGTTGGAACTTCCCCCTCCATATTCCCCAACCTGCTCCCACTTCCCATGTAAAACATGTTTTTGCTCTGGGTGACATCCTTGGAAATAGGTAGGACTGAATAAAAGCTGGAAATTGGAAGACAAATGCATATAGGGAGGGGATCCAGATATGAAACTATGTTGAATAGTTTGTCCCACAAACATGTATTAAGGTTCACCTGATGCCAGTTCCCAAGAGTGAGTCAGACACCATCAAATGGGGGAAAGACATGATCAGACAGCAAGCCCCAGACGAGGAATGGGGAGGGTACCTGTGAGAACCCCGGCATAGGCATTCAGGGTCGGCTCCGCAGGTGAAGGGACAGCTGAGCAGTCTTGACAAGTGACTTGCAGTTCACCACAGGATAAGGGAGGGCAGACATTCTACCCAGAGTGCTTTAATCAGGGGTGCTGGGGGCCAATGTGTACCAATTTGTAAGAAGGGAATATTGAATTAAGAGGAGTTTTGTGAGCTGGTCATTAAACACAGCCATAATAAAATTAGATTACATAAGCCTACATTTACATAAATTATATTACAGCCAAGGTAATGAATACTCCAAACTTATCACTTCTCAATTATCACCACATTATGCTATTATCTATCCTCTTGACGTTAGATAATATTGTAGCCATATGGCTGAAATACAACCCCTCTGAGCTCACTGACAACACATTGGTTGCTTGTAATTGGTCTTGGTGGACATATTTACAACACAGATATCAACAAATGGTGCAAATCAGGGCTTTATTTTGGAGAGCTGGATGTTCAGCGTTTATTAGCTCATCACTGCCTCTATTCCATAAGCAGATGGGACAGGGGAAACCAAATAGAGTAGAGAGGTTGGTAGGGGCTGGGTGAGGAATGGCTTTGAATGCCAAATTCAGGAGCTTGGATTTCCCTCTAAAGGTGGTAGGAAGCTACACTGGCCTTTCAAAGAAGGAGAGTTCTATGACCTGTTTTTGTAATAGAAAGACCACTCTAGTTGCTATATAGCAGATAGACTACAATGGGCTTCACATGGTGCAGGGAGACCAGTGAGGAGGCTATTGACATGAAGAAGGAAAGAAGGGGTCTAATTTGAAACTCAGGAATTGGCCTTAGTGAGTGATTGAATGTGAAGGATGGGGAGAGTGGCCAGCCTAAGATGGCCCCGGGTTCTGTCTTGGGACTCTTGGTGGAAGATGGGGATGCCTCAGAGGCACAGGTGCCCACGGGCAGATGGACAGGCTGTGGCAGTGTCCTGGAGAGAAGGGCAGGGCAGATCCCAAAGTATTCGGACCTCGCTCCTCAATTCTTGCCTTCATCAAACCCATAAACACAGGGATTTATTTTTGCTAGACTCGCAAAGTGGGGTCTCTCTGACCCTTTTGCTCAAGGACTGAACCCCTAAGGTGGCTTCATGGAACTAGAAGCATGGTACTGGATTTGGTCATGAATACTCTGGCTCTGGCTCTTTATTCCTATGACTATGATGGCTTCCTTTCTGAGCCTTGATTTATCTTTCTGTAAAAAAAGATGGGTATTCTCATCCAGATCTGGATGGGTATTCTCATCCAGATCATACTATTCTCCCCATGGAGCTCATAGAAGAGAGGACACATACTGGTAATTTTCCTTATCCTTATGATGTCAGATTATGTTTGTTAGTGCAAGGGCAAAAATCAGGAAAACTTCCTGGCACACAGGAAAGCAAAGTCTAGTTGGGCGTTATTCTTGAAAAACAGCAGGGAGTGCCAAGGGCAACACTGGATCTTCCGGTAGTGGCTACAGGAGGTAAGTTTTCCACTTGAGAGCCTAGAATGGAGCTCTAGGGATTGGTGGGGTTGTCACCAGCCATGCCAGCAGATTCTAAGGCCCAACTTGTTTGCTTTGGCCCAGAAATAGCTGGCAGGTGGCCAGTGCTCAGCCACCTTGTCCTTTGCCCCCAAAGGTCCTAGTAATTTAGCAATATTCACCGAATGAATCACAGTTGCTATCAGCTAGTAATTGTGCTGTGGATTCATGGGTCTAAATGTTAACTAAATCAAACACACTACACAGAGTGGCCTTAGAGAGGCCTTCACGGAGTCACTGACTTGGAAATTGGGTCCTATATTTTTTTCTCTGTCTTTACAGCTTGTTTTTTTCCTTTAGGTCTCTTATCACAATATGTTATTGCACAGGCTTTATTGTAAGCCTCCCCATCTGCCTCCAACTTCAATCCAATAGCATGGAAGCTTTATGAGTTTAGTAGCTATGTTTATTTCATGTGCAGCCTCTGACACTAAGGGTACTCATTAAGTATCAGTTGGATGAATGAATAACTAAGTCTCTAGCCCTTCATGTGTCGTTCTATTATGATCTTATAATTTGGTGTTGCTTCCTTAAATGTAGAAGAGAAGAAATATGGACAGCAGAACTTTTGGGTAACTTTCTAACAGAACAAATGCTCTATATTGAGCACTGATGAGGGGCCATGCCCCTTTGTGGACTTCATCTCATTTTATCCTCACAAGGGCATGGTGAGGCATGTACTACTTTATTTTTAAAATTTTTTCAGGTATTTTATATTTTTTGAAAATCTTTCCTTCTGATATTGACAGGTATCCATGAGATTTTAGTTCACAGTATAGAAATGTTTTGTCTTTATTTGCAAAACACAATACACTGCATTGTTTAAAGCATTCTTAAACCTTGGCATGTATGAATAGCTTTATTCTGCTCTTATGCAGTGGATGAATTGTGATTTATATAATTAACATAACCAGAGTGTCAAACTTGATGAGTACAACTGTGTATTGAGGAAAAATCAACAACAAAGGGATCAAGTCCACTGAGAACTATTATGAGATATCAAAAATATTGATATTGGATTGGTACTAGGGTTCTATCTTGACGTGGTCACTGGCCAGGTATGTGACTTGTGACAGGTACTACTTTCATTACCATTTTGCAGATGAAGAAATTGAGTCTCAAGTAGATTAACTCAGCTCTCTGAAATCTCATAGCTAAAATGCAGCCGAACTGAAAACAATGCACAGCTATCTAGCTTCAGGGCCCTGCTCTTTCTCTCATGTGCCAGTGCTTTGAAAGCTGTGACTCTCAATTCTGGCTGCACATGGTAATTACCTGAGAGTTTAAAGAAAATATATAATTGTCGGCCAGGTATGGTGGCTCATGCCTGTAATCCCAGCACTTTGGGAGGCCCAGTGAGAGGATTACTGAAGGCCAGGAGTTCAAGCAACATAGAGAGCATGAGCCAGCATGAGCAACATAGAGAGACCTTGTCTTTACAAATAATTAAAAAATTATCCAGGCATGGTGGTGAACACTGGGTAGTCCCAGCTACTCAGGAGGCTGAGATGGGGGGATTGCTTGAGCCTAGTAGTTGGAGGTTGCAGTGAACCATGATTGTACCACTGTACTCCAGCCTGGACAACAGAGAGAGGAGTGAAGCCCTATCTTTTAAAAAAAACTATTGTCATCATTAAGGATTGTGCTTTAATTTTCCTGGGGCATGACCTAGATACTGGGCTTTTTATTCTATCCTAATCTCTGTTCCCACCAATGTGCAGTCAAAATTGGGGACTACTGGGCTGAAAGGTAATGAGATAAACATGGAGCCCATCAGGTGTCTTTCCTCGGGAGCAGCCACAGCAGAGCTTACTGGGAAAGGCTTTGGTGATGGTGTTTCATGGTTCCCTGGGGTGGATGCACAGGCTGAAGAGGAGGAGCTCTGGGTAAGATGCCCCTTAGAAATTGAGACCTGACTTACCTGGGAATGCTCAGCTGATCACTATGTAGCTGGGATTCTAGAAATTTTAGGCTGAGAATGAAAGGTGACATTCCTTTCTGAGGCCCAAAGAAGTTAGATGACTTACTCAAGACCACACAGTGGTTTAGGAGGCAGAGATGTGAGCAAACCTGAGACGCAGAACAAGACACTGGAAGACAGGCAGGAGTAACACTGACTGATGGGTTCAAACCCACATTTATCATTCTGGCTATGTGGCTTTGGGAAAGGCACTTTGCTTCACTGAGCCTCAGATTTCTCATCTGCAAAATCACCATGATGATAATAGTGCCTGCTCTCCAGGGTTCTGTGATGAGGAAAGGAAATTGCATTTGCTAAGCGTTTAGCACAGTGCTTGGCCTGGGGTAGGTGCTCACATCTTTCAGTGGTTGACAAAAGCAGAATGGAGAATAGAGACAAAGGTACAATGCGGCACCAGAGGCCAAGCTGGGTGGAGGGTAACATTGCAGAGGATCCTGAGACCAGTGGTGAAGGAAACCTCATGATTCTGTGGTTGATAGCTGAAGCTGGTCTGCATGTGGCCAGAGCTGGGGCTCCTCAGCTTGGGCAAGGATAGGCTGACAGGATAGTGGTGGTACCAATATTTCTATTACAGGAACCAGGAATGGGGGATCAGGCAGGACCTGCATTCTAGAAAGAGGACATTGTTGGATCCTTTTGGGATCAGTGTGGCCAATCAATGGTTACTATTTTGAATGGAAGACCGAGTCACCTTTTGCAGATTTGATGGCTTATTCCTGGAAATGCCACCTCTGTAAAAGTAGATGTGGCTTATTGACTTGGAGCCAGGAAATCCACCTTTGATTAAGGATTGCATTTTTTTTTTTTGAGTCTCACTCTGTTGCCCAGGCTGGAGTGCAGTGGTGTGATCTTGGCTCGCTATAACCTCTGGCTCTGGATTCAAGTGATTCTCCTGCCTCAGCCTCCCAAGTAGCTGGGATTACAGGCACAACCACCACACCTGTCTAATTTTTGTATTTTTAGTAGAGACGGGGTTTTGCCATGTTGGCCAGGTGAGTCTTGAACTCCTGACCTCAAGTGATTTGCCCGCCTTGGCCTCCCAAAGTGCTGGGATTGCAGGCGTGCACCACCACACTCTACCCTTGATTGAGGATTAAATGAGATGATGCAGGTGAAGTGCTCAGCACTGTAAATGCTCCCAAATGTTCGCTGCTGTTATTCCCTGTTGACAATGAATTCAGCGAAGTGGGCACTTTTATCCTGATTGAGTTGGAAACTTGGTTTAACTGAGTCATCTGGGGCAAGTGGACTTAATCTCTCAGACCTCATTTCCCTCATCTGTAAAACAAGAGGATAATGCGAATATCACGGTGTGAAATAAGATGAGTTATGTGACGATTTGAGCTCAATGCCTGACATGACTTAAGAACACAGGAAACGCTAAATGATGTGAGGACTGGTATTAAGGTCCAAAATGAGCCTGTGAGGATGGCATCCTTGGCTATGCAGAATGGAGAGCAGGCCAACAAGCTCCACTGAAGGTCAGAGAGGCCAGGTGGGGAGAAGGGGGATGAAGTGCTGTCAAAATGGGACAACACCGGTGGACCTGGGAGTTCATAGCTCAGTTCCAGTTACCTTTCCATTTCCTGCACTGAAGGGGTAAAAAGTCCCCATATATCAGCTGGAGAGCTTTGCAGTCTAAGGTACATGGGGAATTTTGCTTTCTCTTGGAGAAACCCTCTTGCCTTCTACCACATACCTGAAAAAAGGAAGCTTATTTGAAACTCAAACTCTGCAAGCACAGAAATATTAAGACCTGAAAATGGAAGGGAATTTAGCTCACTTCAACCACCTCTCCCTGGGATTCTCAGAGGAGGAAACTGAGACCTGTTAAAATGGTTGTTCAAGGCCTTAACATTTGCTAGTCTGGCGGACCGGGGCCTGGAGCCCAGGCCAGCGGACTTTGGATACACTGCATCCTCTTCAATTCCATCTTGGGCATAATTATTATGGCTTATGATGAAGATGATGATGATGTACGTGTGTTGTGGAGGGGGAGTGGAAACAATGTAAACAGGAATAGTAGTCAGAATATCTGACAAGTGTTATATGAGCATCTGTTAATCAGTCCCATATAACACATCGGAACAGATGCCACTCCTGTGCATTCTGACTGAATGTTAGCTGGGCTCTGGTTGGACACTAGATATCCCCTGTGGACAGTTGGACAAACATCAGGAGAGACCGTTGGATAGTTTTGTCTCTTTGCTCCAAAGTTCTTAGGCATGGATAGTCCATTTGAGAATTAGTTGAAAAAGTTGTCACTGGTGACCTAGATTAAATGACTATCAAATTGTTCTTTTGGAGAACTGGCACTATGACTTTGGCAGATACTTGGTTTTTTAATAAATTTAAGACAAATAATTCACTTCTCTCCCCAAGTATAAAAGTATTTTGTTCTTATCACCCCTGGGAGTAGAGTGAGAATTGAATTTCAGAAGGCCATCAATACATACATTCTGGTTCCCCACTGGGAGGGAAAGTTTTGAGTCTGATGTTTTAGAGGAAAGCCTCACCCCCTCTCCCTTCATGTTTGATTCTACATACAACTATCAGGTGGAAACACATGAAATTTCTGGCATGTGACCCATTTGACCCTCAGAAATGGCAATTTAAATGGTTTGATCTAATATTGACTGGGCACCAACAGGGACCTTAGCTACTGCACTGGAAAATAGAAAGTGATGGATATGTTGAACTCTTTTGATTCCTGTGGATTGCTGTTTTGATGAGAGGCAGATGGTGTAGTGTCGGAGACTGACTGGATCCAAATTTGGGCTCCTCCGTATACTGGCATGGCTCTCTTTGGCATCTCTTTCTTTTTCAGAATTGTTCAGGGTGAGGCTAAGCTACTAAACTACAAAGTCTTCTAATTCATATAAGAAACCCTGTAGATTCTCTTTCCCTTTCTTTCCCTCCTTCAGAATGACACCATCTGTGGTATTCCACCATCAGTTTGTTTTAAGGTTTATTATAACTATGAAAGTCAGTTGCTATTTTGTAGCCAAGTACATGGAGACTTAGATGCATTTTTAAAAATCCCAAGAGATTATCCTTAGACTTAATCTAGAAAGAAAAACAAAAGAACACATTAACAAAATAATTGACAATTAGTGTGAAAATCCTTCAGTCTTCAATGCCAGTTTATGAAGTTACATCTATTAAATATATTAACACATATGACATTTCATTTACAGAGATTAGAATTCATACACTAGTGCCCAAAGACATGGGAAGCATACCAGTTAAATACGTATCCAACAACATACAATATGCATTTTACCTTGGGGTTGATGTTTTAACATAAAACATAAAATAAATGAAAGCACATGGGGTTTATCACTAAAACCACATAAACATCTAAGCTTGTTCCATCTGTAAACCCCTGAAACAAATAAAAAGGGGAACATTACATGTTTTGATGACTTTAAGAATAAAATCATTTGATGAAGTTCAGCTACTTTATTTAGTACTTTATTTACTGTGTGTTTCCTTCCTACTGAATGTATACACTGTGAGAGTAGGACTTGCCTGTCACGTTCCCTCTCAGCTCTCCAGTATCCAGGAAAATGCTGCCATATGATAAGTGCTCAAAAAAATATATGATTTATGAATGGAGTTGAAAGACTGCTGGGCTTATTGTCAGAAGATCTAATTTCTACTCTTAGCACTCCAACTAGCTACTGCCTGGCACTGGCCACCATGTCATCCCTCTGAACCTGGGTTTCTTCATCCTTGAAATGATGTAACTTGGAATAAACTCTGCAGATACTGTCATCTCTAAAATTCCATGACATTTCTCTATTGGCCAAGGTCTTAGGGGTATTTTGTGTTGAACACTCTCTGAACAAGTGGGAAATGACAGCTAATTCTAGGCTGGAAGACACTGAACTCTTGAGAAGGCCTGCCAGGTTTGTAATGATCAACTAGAACATGTGGGAGTCAATTAAAAAATGACCACATAATCATAGATTTGAAAAAGACCTCAGAGTTCCTTTGGCTCAATCTCTCCCCCAACCTCTATGAAGAAATAGCTTCTACAAAAACCCTTGTGACAAGCCCTTTGTTTGAGTATCTCCAGGGATGCAGAAATAACTTCCTAGAAAAATTCTATTTTTGGGTAGAAAGTTCCTTTGGGGATCAAGCCAGAGAGGGCAAACTTGTAACTGCAACTCTGTAGCCCTAGCTCTCTTCTCTGGGGAGATACAGAAGAAGTCTCCTCTCGCTTCCATGTTGTCCTGTAGGTATTTGAAAATACCCTTCTTCCTTCCAGTCATTAAAATGAACACTGTTTGCTAAGAGTAGAGAGGTTAGAAGAGTCCAGGATTATGGTTCAGGAAGACAGTTTCCTAGCTCTAGATCTGCCCTTAACTCATCATGTGGCCCTGGGCAAGTAACTTCTCCCATGCAAGATGATATGGTATTTTCATCTTAAAATGGGATGATGATGGAAGCGGTAGGGGCAAGTGTGTCTCAGAACTTGGGAAGCTGAAATTTGGTTGTTAGAGGGTGGCAGGGCATGGATATGACGGCTCTGATCCACATCCTCTCATCACTGGTGCAAAAGGATTCAAGGGTTATTAGGTTAACGGTCTGCTAAATTCTCTGTAGGTCCAGCTGCCAATATGATGCAAAAATGTTAATATCTAGGATAATGATGTACACTTAAAAATTCTGCTGCAGATATCAAGATACTTCTTGGACTCTGGGCCATAGGAAAACCAGAATTCTTTAGGCAAGAGACTTTTGCATGTGTTTTTAAGGTGCAGAATATAAACAATTCTGTCCTGCAGAATTAATCCCCAATGTCACAATCATGGAAACAGAATTGAGTAAGGGCTTGGGAAAATACCTTGCAAGAGAATGCTGGCAATGGCCATTCCTTGTGCACAGTGAGTTAGTTAAACTTTTATAATCCAGGGGGATTATTGACTAGCACAGATGCGGAATTTCCTCTGGGGTGATGAGAACTGAATAGTTGTTCTGGTGTGCTCTCTTATTGATTCAACCTGACACATTTCAGGAAGTGAAAAGGTATACTTTTCCCTTTCCTTACTGTACCTTAGTAAAAAAACAAATTAGAAATTTTAGTAGCATAAACAATTCTGTTCTGCCAAATAGATTGAAACCATGCTAGCATAAAAATGTTAGTGATTCTGTGCATTTTGATCATGGTTTCTGCATTTGCTGAGGAACACAGATATTCAAAGCATTCCTGGGTCATCCATAAAGTTCTAATATTTTTAAGGGTGTTGACCAAACTTGAGTCCAGCAAATAATAACCTCTCTCTACATGTAGCTTAAATAATGGATTCTACCATAGAAAATGGTAACTTTGTTTTTTACCCCGTTGATTTATGGAAGACTATCCTTGAGTAGCTATTTTTAAAAAAAACACTTAGAGTAAACATAAATCATTTTGTTAGACATAAGCCTTCATTAAATGGTACCCATTTTCAAAATGGTACCCATTTTCATAATGTCCATGTGCCTAAAGTTAGCAAATTAATTAGCTAATACAACCAAAATAAATTAAAGGATCTGCAGATAGTGGAGGTGCTGGGAAGTTTCAATGAGTGCGTCTGAGACTAAATAATTTATCTCTGTGTCTCCAGGGCCAGTAGGTACTCAGTAAATGTTTGTGGAATTGATTTAAATTCAGCCTTTTGAGATAACCAGGAAGGCATTTTCTCCTTCAATTTGCTATTTTCTAAAGCGTGCTTCTTTCTCCCTCCAAAACCCTAAATACATCCTGTTAACCCCTTTTAGGGTAACATTACATTATCTTAAAAGCATTTTCCCACCTTACTTTTGAAAACAGTGCACTAATTTTTGCTATGGAGGTAATGCCTTGGGAACAGAAGTTCTGACATGAGCCCTATTAGGAACTTCTGACTGTGCCTTTCTGAATCGTAAAAAATATACTGTACCATACAGAATTTAACAAAATCAGCAGTAAAAACTTAAGCTATGACACATTCTTTAAAAAACAAGCTTATGAGAGGAACAAAGTAAATACACAGCAGAGAATTTCCCAAAGCCTCAAATGTCTTAGAATATTAGGAAATTCCTGTCTTGGGATAAACTTCCAGATCCACCAGATCACCTACGGAACAGTGGGCAGGTTTGAGAAGGCCACTCTTCTATGCGAACTCCTCCTGCATACCCAAGCTGCTTGGTACTCTCATGCACCATGAAGACCGGCCCAGAAAGAACGTTTCATGTTCTTAATGGGTGTTAGTTCTGTTCGTGGAGCTAGACTAGAATTATTGAGGAAACATTCTTGATCTACCAATAAATATTGTCCCCGGAATTGCTTGAGGGAATATTCTCTTATCAAGCAAGTTTTGAAGTTACTGAGCAATCTTTCTTTTCTGCTTTAAGTCAAGGGTAATTCCTACATCTGAGATGCCCTTTCCCTGAGGTCATCTGGGCCCCACCCACCTTCTTTCAGGCTTCACTTCCACTATGAAGACTCTGGTGAGCCAGGTGGAGGTGACCACACTCCTCTGTGCTCTCACTGAGTCTGTGCTGACTGTTTTGGGAATGTGAAGGTGAGAAAAAGGCCTGGTTTAAAAGTTAGCCTAGCAGAGATTAGAAAATATATTTATAGCCTTAACCTTCAAACTGAGAAATCAGATGTTAATTTTTATTTAATTATAACTCAAAAAATATTGATCAAGTCCTCCTATTGCATTGGAAAGTCTGCTCAGGAGCCTCCCAAGGACCTCTCTGCCTCTATAGTCTACTGGAAACCAGAGTGAGATTGATTTTGGTGCCAAATTTGCTCTCTAACTCATCCGTGAGGTCTCCTACAATAGGGAGCATTTATAATGGGGGCCAATGGTCATATCACACCAAAATGCTCAGATGAACGCATGAAGTTAACGTGTTTCAATGCCATGAGTTCATTTGCTCCTGGGAAACAAATAGGCAGATTCCTGCTTTACAGACAGTCAAAAAAGGCTAAGAGAGCAGAGCTGTATCTCCTGCCCTTGACATATTAGCATGAGAAAATCTTACAGACCAGAGGATATGCACTCACTGAAGCATAGAAAGGACCTCCTCGATGTCCAGCCTCTCATTCAGGGAAGGTCTTGGCTAGGCTCATTAGCTAATCCCATATGTAAATCCCTTTGAATATTTTAAGGAAAAAATACCCACATAATACTCTGCAGATAAAGTTGCAAATCAAACCTCAAAGATCTAGGATAACTTCTCCAGATTTGGTGATTGACTTCTTTTTTTCCCCTCCCCCAGGGAATAAGTCCAGTGTCTTCCAACATCAAGCAAGCTGGTTTTATGGTTGATCTAGTTAACTAGATATCTGTCTTCAGGTTTCTTGAGGGACCTAATCAGCTGGCTATCTTCCACAGCCAGGAGAGTGCCAGAAATCTGATGTAACATGTTCAGATGATTTTTTTTTTTTTAAAGACTTGGAGTTATTCTTTAGAGTATGTTGACAGATACTTGATCAGGAAGCATCTAGCGGTGTTCACATAAGTTTTGAGTGAAGTGTGTCTTGTTTTTCATAGTGTCTTCTGGGGTTAAGGTAGCACCCAGAATGTAATATGTGCTCAGGAAAACTCTGCTGAATACATGCAACTGTTGTATTTTTGATACACATGTGAAACTCATGCTTGCTTATTTTGATATCTATGTACAGAATCAAAGGAAAGGTGATTTTTCTCATATGCTGTAGATGACATGAAAACCAACTCCTTCCTTGAGAACGTTCATGAGATATAGCAACTCTCTTTTCTTTTTTTTAGGCAAGGCATAAAAGTATACGGAAAAACTGATGAAGGATTTTGCCTGTGAAGGTTTTATACTGTTTTCTAGAGATTTCCTTGAACTTGCATCAAAGCTCCTGAATTAGAGCAAATTTATGATCAAATTGAACAATAATTGGACCACTGGTGACCACTGTATAGCAGGAAGGTGTTGAAATATTTCTCTTTCAATCCTGACCTGAGTAGATCATCCATTTATGTAGCGATCAGTGTCTTAATATTTAGGAACTCACCAATCCTCCAAGCAACCATGATAATATATTTGCTCTCTTCAGTCTTTTTCCAGTTAGTACTCTCATCAGTAAGGCACATGAACTGTGAAAATTTGGGCTCTAAACTTCATAGCTAAACCACTGTCCCCATGGAATGCCCCCCAACTCCCACCCTGAGAAAACCCCTGGTTATAATTACATTTGAATGAAGAAAATTAGGAACTCAGTGGCAGAGGACTTTCACATAATGATATTTACTTTCCTCCTATAGTAAGAAGGCTCCAAAGAAGGTTTTATCTTCTTTTGTGTAATCCACCAAAGAGATGTCACTGACGTTTACCATTAGCTTGTCCCCTTCTTGCAAGGAGAACATGGCTCCAAGGTAGATGGGCTGGAACCAGTTGCTGCCTACTTCGCACACAGATTTGGCCCCCATGAGGAGCTGGGTTGGCTCAGGGTAGGTGTCTGTCACCTTGGTGATGACCACAGTGATGGAGTCTGGCTTGTTCAGTTGGCCTGCTTGTCTGATTTCACTGCACTGAGAGGTCATCCCACGGAATGTGACCTGGGAATAAACGAAGTAGTCTCCCGACTCTGGGATCAGCAAGAATCTGTTGGTGTAGCTCATTCGGTTCTTGGTGAAGGCCAGGCCTAGTTCGTGTTCCCAGTGCAGAGCTGGGAGCTGATTTTTTAAGTGCTGTGTGGGAGTTTGTTTCACAACTGGGAAAACAAGAGAGAGGTTTAATTTGCTCGTTTGGAAACTGCAGACTTTACTAAAAAAGGGTCTCATATCATTGTCAAAGAATAAAGGGATCGAATATAACTAATAGCTAAAACTGCTTTAGGGAGGAACGAATGAAGAATATGCGAGCAGACATACACATTTGTTCAAAGAGAGTAGTATCTTGGACTGGTGACCTGGGGCACATTACTTTGCCTTTCTGAGACTGAGTGGTCTGATCTGAAAAATTTTAATTTTACTTTATACCTATGATCTTGGGAAACAGTGAAGGTTAAGAAATCTTTCTATTCTTCTGTGTTAAGAAAAATGGCTTGCTGCAAGAATTATTCTTTCCCAAATGACTCAGATAAAACTCATGAATGCCTCTCTTGTTTATCTATGACAAGGCCAGGCACCAGACCTTTCAAATTCCCATTCTTTGTCCCATAAGTGATTGACTGAACTGTTTTATCCCCATTCATCTATTTCTATCACTTACTTCATGCCTATAAGACAAGAACAAAACACTTGTCTTATAGGCATGAGGTAAGTGACAGAAACTTGGCATCTCCTTGGTCTGAATCCTCACTCAGAGCTCACCAAAAATAATTTCCTCTTAGTCAAATGGTAATACCAATGTCTTGGGCCACACGGATATCCCCCTGCAGACTGCAAATTTTCTTATAGGTCAGGAGGGTATGCTTCCTTTTTAACATTCTAGGTTTTCAATGGGTTCTAGAATATCCTTTTGCACTGCTTTGTTCTTTCCTCTGGAGTCTCAGAGGTATAGAAACTCTAGGTGTGAAATGACTGGGCTTTTTACACTAGACTTGCAAAGTTGGCCAACTGGTGATAGCATGGGATTTCTCTTGATTTCCATGTATCAATGAAAATTCTTTGGAAACACCTCCCTGAAGGTAAATGTTTAGTTACATCATCTTGAATAGGGCACAGATGAACTGCATCAGTTGGCAACTCTGGGGATTTTTTGTCTGTGATCAGATCTGGAATTACTTGCAGCTCCAAGTCAGAGAGAAGCCATTTCTGAATGACTGGGTGTATGAATGATAGAGAGAGACAGGAAAGAAAGACTCTTTCTTCTGAGTCTCCCTGACCTTGGTGGTGATTGCAGATTCTATCAGAAAGAAAATGCCCAAGAGACATGGGCCTTTGGACTCCCCACAGGGAAGAAGACATTCAAAAACCCTCCACTAAAATACCTGCACTCACATGCTTATTGCAGCACTGTTCGCAATAGCAAAAATATGGAATCAACCTAAGTGTTCATCAACAGATGAATGGATAAAGAAAACATTTGTGTGTGTGTTTGTGTGTGTATATACATTTGTGTGTACACACACACACACACACACACACAGGAATATTGAGAGGAGGAGGAGGAGTCTGTTACCAAGGAATGTAGTTTCCAATTTAAGCTACTAGAGTGAATTTTGGTGAAGTGCTGAAAGAAATCTTACGATTCTGGCTCATGGTCTCCTGTAAAATACAGCAGGGAGGCTTACCTGTCAGGTGTGCCCTTGGCTTATCTCCATCTGCTCTAAGAGGTGCATCTGTAACAAAAGGAGAAATGTGCTTTGTATGAGACAAAGAGTGACTGCAATGAAGATGGCCCTTTGTGAGCTGCATGGTGCCTATGATAGGAGAGAAACTGTGATCTCCTCCAGCTTGGTCCAGTGCTACTCCTTGCAGGATTTTGGATTGGGATGGTGACACCTGCAGCAAGCACCACCAAGGACAAAGAAACTCAGAAGAAAGAGTTTTGAACACAAATGAATCTTGGCCCCATGACTTTGGGCAAATTTATCTAGCCTGTCTGAGACTCTGTTTTCCCATCTAAGATGGGCACAGTATAGACGGAGGTGCTTAGTAGGAATTTGACACATGGTCAATGCTCAATAAAGCACAACTCACTGCTCCTTCCCTCCAAGTTCTTTAATGGGAGTGCATTGGCTTTTTGGCTTCTTCCATAATCCCTTTAACTATATTCACTGAATGGTTGGCCCAAAAGAAATGGGATGGGAAGTGGATAGGAACTATTCTTTAGCTATATGACCTTGGTGGATCCTTTTCCCTCTCTGGGCCTCTGTTTGCCTATTAGTTCTTGATAAGACCTTAGAATTTCCCTTTGGTTCTTAGAAATTATTATGTTGGATTAGGCATGGTCTAATTGCAGTTATAAAGATGGTGTTGATAATGATAAAAAGCAAAAATCAATCACATACTTTTGATGTGCTAGACATTATTCTAACCCCTTTATAGAAATTAACAGATTTAATTCACATTACCTCTGTTGGGTAGAATCTAGTATAACCATTTTTATAGGTAAGTAAATGCAGGCAGAAACAGGTGAGATTATTTGCCCAAAAAAGTCACACTGCTAGTAGATTCCAGAGCTGGGGTTTGAGTTCAGGCCATCAGTTCCACAGGCCACGCACTTGCCACAGTGCCATTTTGCTTTCTTAGTCCCTGCAGAGGAGCCTCACTTCTCTTCTATGTTTGCATCCCTCAGCTTAGCAACTTGGTACTGAAAGACTCATCTCTGAACTTCCTACATAGAGAACTACTGGAAATGTTCTTGTTCCCTACAAGGAAAGGCATTGAAGATGAGCATACTTACAAACTTGCTGATGTGAAGGTGCAAACTCCTGTTCTTTTAGAGTCTGTTGGGAAAGAAAGTATAGTTTAGACCAACTATGGTCCTTCTGATCCCAACACTCACACAGCTGCCCATAGCACAGGGATGGTTACAGTGCTTCTGCTGCCCAGCCTGGGTACTCTGTGATGAGGGAAATGAGAATGAAAAAATTTTTGTGGTTGGGAATCTTGCATCTCAGCTCTCCACTTTCCTCACCTGACACTTCCAATGACCTTCCTCTCTCCTAGGCTTGTCTCTGAAGCTTAACTTTAAGGTTCTTTTTTGCGAGCTTTTCCTGTTCTATTCTAGGGGAACTCGGTATCTTGTCTATGCTTTTGTTATTTGAACAAATAATGGCACTTGCTTTATTTTCTTTCTCTACCACAATTTAAAAATTGGGGCTTTCCTTAAAAAATGTTACAGAAAAGGAAATAATGGCTATGTTCTCCTTCACATCAGCCTCAACAATTCTTCCTTATTTCTGTGTAATACATAAAGACTTTAAAAATAATTGCAACCCTAGTTTATGAGCTATTTCAGATACCACATGATGGTGGAAGAGTAACTGCCTTGGAGGCAGATCTGAATTTAAGTGCTGCTTCCACCATTTATTAACAATATGACCTTGAGCAAGACTTTTCCTCTCTGAGCTTTGCTGTCCTTATTTCTAAGGTGGGAATAATAGCATACCTAGCCCTAAATTACTCATAGGATTGAGGTGAAGAGCAAATCAGAAAATGTATGAGTCAGTGTAAATGCATGAAAATGCATGGGAAATGAAGGAACTACCACTCACATACCTGAGCATAAAGCTTAATAGCAAAAGTACGCTCTTAGCTTAGAAATAATATCATGCATTAGACTATTATACATGGTTGGTGGAAATATAAATTAGTACAACCAGTATAGAAAATAGTATGGATATTTCTCAGAAAAACTAAAAATAGAACTGCCATACAATCTAGCAATCTCACTACTGGGTATGTATTCAAAAGAAAAGAAATGAGTATATGTATCAAAGGGATAGTCATGCTCACATGCTTATTGCAGGACTATTCACAATAGTAGAGATATAGAATCAACCTGATCCACATCTCTGTCAAGATATGGATGGAAGGATAAAGAAAATGTGGTGTGTGTGTGTGTGTGTGTGTGTATAAACATCATTGTTTATACACACACACACACAATGGATAAACAATTTTTGGTCATAAAAAATGAAATTGCATTATTTGCAGCAACATGGATAGAACTGGATGTCATTATGTTAAGTGAAATAAAGCAGACACAGAAAGACACACTTTGTATATTCTCATTGGTACGTGGGAACTAAAAGAGTTGATCTCATGGGGGTAGAGAGTAGAATGACAGACACTAGGGGCTGGGAAGGGTATGTGAATGGGAGAAGAGGCGGATGAAGTGAGGTTAGACAATAGGTACAAATGTACAGTTAGAAAGTTTAAGTTCTAATGTTTGATAGCAGAGTATGGTGACTATAGTTAGTAACTGTATATTGTGCTGTACATTTAAAAGTAGCTAGAAGAGAAAACTTGAAGTGTTCCCAACACATAGAAATGATAGATACTCAAAGTGATGGATACCCCAAATATCCTGACTTGGTCATTACACATTTTATGTATGTGACAAAATATAACATGTACCCCACACATATGTAAAATATTATGTATCAATAAAAAATAAAGATAAAATTTGTGATATATTTTTTCAAAATGCCTTTTCTAGTATGATTTTGATTCAACCCAATCTTCTGATTTGGTTCTTGTTGCTAAACAGTCTCCACTAATAGAGTGATTCTCTTATTATATGAACACTTGATCTATTTTACGTCTCAAAATGTGTGTGTTGTGAGTGTATAGTCAGGTTCTATGGTTTCCATATCTGCAGATTCAACCAACTGTGGATCAAAAATATTTTTAAAATTATAATACAACAATAAAAAATAATGCAAATAAAAAACGATACAGCATAGCAACCCTTTACAATGTATTAGTATCATAAGTAATCTAGAGATGACGTAGAGTATATAGGAAGAT
Organism: Cheracebus regulus; assembly: GCA_963574635.1. NCBI lineage: Eukaryota > Metazoa > Chordata > Mammalia > Primates > Pitheciidae > Cheracebus > Cheracebus regulus. The sequence continues at coordinate 25,473 of CAUYQU010102706.1, read as the reverse complement.
GTGACTAGGTTATGTGCAAATACTATGCCATTTTATATCAGGGACTTGAGCATCTGCAGATTTTGGTATCCATAAGGTTCTTGAAATCAATCCCTATGGATATCAAGGGAGGACTGTCTCATGAATGAGGAATTGTGTGTCTGTGTGAGTGTGTGAGAATACAGCGCCATCAGTGGGGAAGACTAAATTGACATGTTTTAGCATCTGTTCATGTGTCTGTGATGTGGTGCTGTATGTATGTATGTCTTGCCATCTGTCTACGTAGTCATGTAGATGTAATCATGTCATTGCTGAGTCTAGGTCTGTAAGCAGGTCCGTGATATCAGTGATCTTGTGAGAGCCTGGACCTCCAGCCTTTATCCACTCCCAGGCCATGCTACCTAAACCTCTACTAGAAGCCCCTTGAGGGCAGAAATCTTGTCTTTGAATGACTGTCTTTATAGTCTCTCCATCCCCTTTCCTCCACTTCTCAATTCTGCTAAAGGCACCATTACTGCTTTCTCTTGACTACCGCAGAACTGAAATTTTCTTTCTGCTCATAAACCTTCAATGGCTCCCCATTGCCCTTAAGACCCAGTCCAACCTCATTTTGTCTTGGCATTCAAAGTCCTGACTTACCATCCCAGTCTTGCTATCCTTTATTTACTTCTCTCTAAGCTATCTGTGTTCCCAGCCAGGAGAGGCAACCACTATGAATTGATTCAAGGTATCTGAAGAAACATAGTCAGTGTAGTTACTTTATTGAATGAGTAGGGACACAGAAACCTGGCCCAGGAGTGGGAGATTCAGAAGAAATTGCTCCAGAACAGAGTCTTCCATGTCCTGCAGGTATTATCCAGGTGATAAAAGAGGTAATGACCATTCCAGACAAGGCCAACAGCTTGCACAACAGCAAGGAGGCCCAACAGGATGTAGGGGTAGTTGGAAAACATCAAGGCTTTCTACTGGGAAATGAATGCATTATGTGCATTTAGCAAAGGGTCATGCGTACAGCAGTCTTTGAAAACCTAAACCCAATTGCTGTGATCACTTAACCAGAATCAATAACTTGGGTGGTCCTGAGGGAGTAGAGAAGCAGCCTAGAAATGAATTTATTCTGTAGCTTGTTGCCTTCCTTGCTGTTCACAGAGCTGAAGGAACTGATCCTTTGGCAAGGCAGAAAACTGAAGGTGGAGTTCTCAGAGAGAATCAGAGAGATCTTGATTGTATCCTCTGGTGTAGGAAAGGTACCTATCCTGGTTGGCCTTCTATTATTTTATTTAATTCTCTGTTGAGAAATTTTGAACATCCTGCTGGTCTTTGGCTAAGCTGACACTCAGCTAAGAGTTTAGAGCATTCCTTTTTGACTTAGAATCCCATTGTCATTAACGTGTATCTGAGATGTGGACACATTTCCCTGTTTGCTCTGCTGGGCTTCTATAACTTGGGCACACACTTTATTTTCATATATGGATGGACAAGTATGACTTTTAGTGGTCCAGAATGCCACTAAACATCTGGAGGTGCTAACAGATGTTGAAGACTAAAACATTCCAAGAGTCCACAAGAAGGACATCAGTTGAGACTATTTCTCCTAGAACAACATCTAAACCCTCCATTGCTGCTTCTCTTAATAATGACTCTATCACAGGAGGAAAATTATTGTGATAGGAAGCAGTAATGAATGAGGAAGAAATTTGAGAGGATGGAATAATAGCTTATTTGGGAAAAGATTTATGCACTACAGCTGTCCCAATGCCTGCTCTCAGGATGGTTCCTGAAGACACCGGGCCAATGCAATGTCTTCTGTGTACCAGCCCTGACTCATCTCCATCACTTCTCGTTATTCTGTGGGCACCAAGGAGATGTTGTTCCTAAGAGGTATTGGTCATGGTGTCAATATTAGCCTCCAATTGAATAGACATGGTGTCTGATAATGAGATTATTCCCCTTTACATATCTTCTCAAACCACTGGCTGAGATCCAGGATCCAATTTTATTATTTATTTGTGTGCCTATGACTTTTCTTGCTCTGGTAGAATTCAGCCTGGTCACAGGTGGGGTTCTATATTCCTAGTGCCTCAGACAGTGCCTGGCAGTTTTGCCGGATTATCCAACTGGCAAAACACACAGATTCTCAGGCATCAGGAAGGCAGAGCCAGAAAAAGAGTTGGAGAGGGAGTAAGGATGCAGTGATTTCAGCCAGAGTTTTGCAATCCAAAAATCTAGGAAAGACATCTTTTTGTTCCCATAAAATTTTTTGTCATTTGGTACTAGGGCCTCTAAAGGTCTTCATCAGGCTCTGTGTGGAGCATAGTTGTGGCTCTAGAAATATTTGTTTTAAGTGGCAAGGCATAGCCAGGAGCCAGAGTCAGAAAAAGCAAATGTGTATGCCCATGGGCATGCATCTTAGAGGGAGATGGGGTGCTTGCTCCCACCAGGATATGTTAGCCTTAGCAAAAAAATAGCTGATGCTTCCCTTCCCCTACTTTCCTTAGTTCTTGTAAGTCAAGGACTTTTTGCTCTCAGTTGATATTTTTTTTTTTTTTTGGATGTTGACTGGTAATCTCTGACTCAAACTGACTATAGACTGTTACTATAGGCATTTCTGGAATTACTTTTAATTATTCAAATTGGGCAGAAGAACATATAAAGGGAAAGAGGAGATTGAAGTTTAGTCGAACGCTCCCCAGTTTCCAGATCCTGTATTGGGCTTTTATGTGTTTTTCTCATCTAATACTCCAGCTACTTTTAAAGGAAGGGTCAGTATCACCTTTTCATGGCTTAGAATGGCATGAAAATAGGTCAAGCAACTGTCCAAGGTCAAAGAGTGCATGGAGGGCTTGGAATCTGAATCTTTAGACCAAGTACAGACCCTGACACATATTAGGAGCTTCATAAATATTAGTTGAGTGTACAATAGATGAACAAGCCTGAAGCAAGATAGTCTTTGAGATTTCCTGGCATTTCCCCAGAAAAATCCCCTAAGTGTATTTTAACTAATGAGCCACTTAGCCTTTCCTCCCATGTACTATAGTCACTCTCTATCTGTATACATAAACAGGGAGAGATTTTCATCTCTTGCCATCATAAATGCTGCAATTGCAAAGGTATGAATGTTTTATGATCCAAAACATCCTCCTACCACTTCCAGGAGAAATAGGCAGATGTTTGCTTCTTTGTCTCTTCCTTTTGCTTCTCCCCATTTACACTTGCACAAGGATAACTCCAATCTGGAAATGTTTTATTCTGAGGCCATTTCATTTTATCATCCTCCAAGGCGCCCTGGATAGGGCTTTACATGCAATATTCAATACAGTACAAAGCAAAGATGCTGGTGTTTGCAGCTTAGCAAATTTGGAAAAGCCAGCCCCATTGTTTCCTGGTGCTCTGATTTTGGCATGTCACTTGACCTCAATGGAACTATTTCCTCATAAATAAAAGCAGAAGCTCTCTCTATATATTTGAATTGTTAGATTCAGAAAGCACACAATAATTCTTTTCTTCCAGGTCTATTGTGATGGCTCAGAAAGGCCATACACATAAAGTTCATTTTCCTTTTTTCTTTGGACTCAATAAATGCTTGTGGGGCTATATTGTTGGTTCTACACATCCTCCTTTTGGTCTTAGGACTTCAGTTGTACACAGAAGTCACCCTTGTATCTCTTTATCACAAAGAATAGATTTGGATGCTATAGGAACACTGGGTGGCAACTGCTTTTCCCCAAGGACGGACATTCAATAGGCTTCCTCAGGCTTTTGAACTTCTGCCCTTTCAGAACACAAATGGGTTGAGGGAATGGAACTTATGCCCCACCCATTCACATCCCCAGCTTCTTGCTGCTGTCAGCTGCAGGGCCTCCTTAAGAAGGTCAGGCTGGGAGATGACCTCTTATAGCCTGTGTGTTGCTGCAGTCTGCAGTGTGTGCTTCATCGGGTGGGGATGCAGGAGCTCTCCAAGCTGGCCTGGCATTCAGCAATATATTCACTTTACCTGGTGACTGAGTGGATCCTGCAGTTAACAGCTGCAAGCTGCCTGGATGTCTGGGATTCATAGCCAGGCTTGCTCACCCTTCCTGCCTCTGCACTTCCTCAGTGCACCTTTACTGCCTCTGGTTTTCCTTCCCTTTGCCCACAGCCTGATCTTTGGATTGAATATCTTCCAGGTATGCTGGTGCTTCCTGAGGTTACAGCAGGGGCGTTTTCACTGAGGAATAAGTGGTCTGCCATTTACAAAGCACTTTGATCTCAACTATCTGTTTGTTTTCTCTAGACAACACTGAAAGGGATTATCATGATCAATAATCCTTCTGAAAGAGGAAACAACTTGAGTGAGGTAAGAGGGCACATCCCAGGTGAAGTGGGTGGAGGAATCCTGTCTGCTGAGCATCTACTCTATGGCAGCAGCTTTCTGGACATTTTGCAGAATTCTCACCATAGCGCTATATAGAAAGTGTATTAACCTCCCCATTTTATAGACAGTGAATCTATGGCCCAGGGAGGTCTAGTACCTTGCCTGCCCCTCCAACCCTCCCTTTATCCAGAAAACACTGAGTGAGTGCCTTCTGTGTGCCAGGTAACCCTCAGGGGAGGAAGAGGACTGACATTTATTGAGCACTTAACTGTAGGGTAGATGCTTTTTCATAGTTAAATCCTCCTGCCCATCCCAGGAGGCAAATACTTTGTAGGACTTATGCCCAGAGGCAGACAACATAGTGATTAGGAGAAATACATACAGTGGATTTAAATCCCAATGTCACATTCTTTAACTGTGTGACTGGGCACCTTGTTTGGCTTTTCTAAACCTCAGCTTCATCATCTCTAAAATGTGGATAATAACAGTAATTTCCTCATTGTGTGATTTCCATGGTTAAGATGATGCATGTAGTAATGATAGAAAACATGTATTGCACATGTTTACCTACCAGATACCATGCTAGATGCTTTGTAGGCATGATCTCATTCACTTGTCTCAAAATCTTTGATATGAAAAAAATTAGTGTGGTTTCGCTATATAGTAAGTTATTAAGAGGTCACAGCTGTGATATGGGGGAGCCATGGCTTTCTCTTAAGTCTATGTGACTCGGAAGCCCAAGCCATTACTACAGGATCCTATTGGTCTGATTGGAGACCAAGAAGCCTCAGGAGGGAAGAATGGTACAGGGAACAAAAGCCAGGAGCATTGCAGAGATTTTCAGGAAGGCATGGAAGTGAGACTGGAGAGAACCAAGGAGAATGTGGGGAAAGTGTGCAGATGATTCTAGAAGGAGGACTGAAAAGTCAAGAACAGGTTGGGCAGTGGTTAAACCCTGGGCAGGAATGCCTCCTATGGCATCCCTGAGGATTCATTACGTGGTACTGAGTGCCACTGTTGGGCTTGGGCTGAGCCACCTCGGTGCATTCTGCTTTGCCTGAAGCACAGACTCTGAGTGCCAGAGCTGTGCCCAGGGAGAATGGAGGCCTGGTCTCAGGGCACCTGGGCCACAGTGGGCCCAATCTGAGGGCAGTGGAAGCCACTGCCGGGCCCTAAAAATGCCCGGCCTACAGGGCTGTCAAGTGCAGCCAGGTAAAGAATGGATTGAGGAATATAGTGGGGGTTGGGAGGCAAGAGTTGGATGGGGAGGGAGACACAGAGACAGCTCATAAACATCAACCAAGAAGGCCTCTAGCATGGACACCTGCATTCTGGCCAGGCAATGGCAAATTCCAGGGCAGGTGAAGAAGTTGTCCTCTATGATGTAATTTCCCTGAGCAGGGAAATTCCCTGGTTGTAATACTAATAATTGTTAACATTTACTAATCCCTATTCCCTGACAGACACTTCACGTACTTTATTTCTAATGATCCCCATTTTATACATAAAGAAGCCGAGACCCCAAAGGGTCAGGTAACATGGTTAAGAAGTGTCTAGGCCAAAATACAAACTGGGTTTAAACTTCTGACCCACAACTCTTTCAAGATACATCTGCTTAATATTCTGCAGAAATCTAAAGGTCCTAACAGATTTTATTATTTCTATACTTTTTTGTATAAGTAGTACACACATTTTGTATGAAAGAGGCTAGGTTTGTAAATGACTCCCTCCTTCCTTTGTAGACAAGCCACCCAGTTTTCTACCTGGATGCTAGCAGAATTACCAATGTCTTTTGTGCTCTTCCTGAAATATACTAGCATTTACAAACATGTTCATATAAATAAACATTTTCATAAAATGAATGTGCTGTACTATATATGCTGTTATGCAGTTTGCTTTTTTTCCCCTTCAGTTATTTTGTGTGTAATGGGTTATATTTGCTTGGTTGCATAAGGGGGTGAGATTTCTATCTTTACCGTCTCTTGATAGATTACCTGTGATGTGCATCACATTCTGGTTTAATGCTTGTTCAACAAAAAAACTGTTTTATTTCTCTGCTACCTTTGTGGAGAGGATTTCTAGGTTGGGAGAAGATTTTGTTTTTAATTACATTTCTGTAACATGAGCATGATGTACTAGCTCTCTGATTCTTCTCTCTTTGGAAAAACACAGGTAGCCTTACTCTGCTGGGCCAGGAGTCCTAGATGGGTGACTCTATGGGTAACGTAGATTTCCCATGTGAAACTCCTCCCTGGGAGCTTGGCAGAGGGGTGAGACTCAGTAACTGGCATAGTTGTAATAGTTTCCTCCATGGCATTACCAATCTCCTTCTTCCTTTGATCCATGGTGTGGCTGCCTGGCACCTGGCATAGCACGAACACGGTTGCCTGAATGCACAGGGAAGGAGGTCAGAGGATCTAATTTTGAATCATGGCTCTGTCACTGACTAGAGGTAGGGGCTTGAGCCAATCTCTTCATCCCCCTGAGCCTCAGTGCCCCTATCTGCAAAACTAGGTGCTTTAGGCCAGCTAACCTTCAAAGACCTTGTTATTACCAGAGACCTGTGATCATCTGACTGGTTTTTATTTATTTTATTTTTGAGATGGAGTTTCACTCTTCTTGCCCAGGCTGGAGTACAACGGGTGGGATCTCAGCTCACTGAAACCTCCACCTCTTGGGTTCAAGTGATTGTTCTTCCTCAGCCTCCCATGTAGCTGGAATTACAGGCATGGGCCACCACGCTTGGCTAATTTCAAACTTTTAGCAGAGATGGGGCTTCTCCATGTTGGTCAGGCTGTTCTCGAACTCCCAACCTCAGGTGATCCACCCACCTCAGCCTCCCAAAGTGCTGGGATTACAGGTCAGAGCCACCGCACCTGGCCCATCTGACTGGTTTTTATCTATAATGAGGTCCTCAGCCATAGCATCCAGCCCAAGTGCTTTCCTTCCCTCCTCCAGAAAGCTTTTCCTGAACCACCCCTATCCCTATGGCTGGGCCAGGAGAACATCTGGAATTCCATAGCGCCTCTATGTTTAAATAGCATATTTCCTGAGGCCAACATCAAATTTTCTCAGTAGTTGCCTGGTGCCTGGGGTAGACTGATGATCACATCACAGCCACCATGTGCATGTGGCTCTCCCCACACTTCCAGCATATGCAGTGCTCCTGCATACGACTTATTGGTGCTGTCAGAATACTGATATTAATACCCCCTTTGGAGAAAAGGAAAAAGGCTCAAAGAAAAGAAGTCACATGCCTATTTTCATAGCCGGAAGTAAGCCATATTTCACTGTATGTCTGCCGAAGCTCTCCTGGGTGCCTTGGTTTTCCCTCCTTGAATCCAGTCTTTCCTCATCTCCTCTGAGCCAGTTCTTCTCCCTCAGTCCCTCCAGATGCCCTCTCAGCCCTTCCTGGCCCTGCTCCGTGTCCTGTGAGGCTGACTCCAGGCTCAGCTACCCCTGGCCCTTTGAGCCCTGGCTTCCTGCTGAGCCTGGTCAATGGGATTGGATTGGAGGCAGGGTGGGGGATGGGGGAACAGTCAGCATTCCCTCCTTCCTTCTGCACTCTCCCTGCTGTTTTCGCAGTGATTGCCTTTCTCACCAGAGCCCTTGGGTCTTCCAGGCTCTCTCCTAGGCTTTAGTTATCTCTGGGTTTCTCTAATACTTCCCCTCCATGTGCCCTTCATGCCAAGGCATGGTCAACTGGTTTCCCATTGTTGCTGGTCCTGGATGCTCCAGCCGTTTCAATTCCCTTCAATCTGTCTGCATCTCAGCAAATAGGCCCTTTTTTAAACCCCTTCAAAATCTTCTTTAAATATTCTTTTATAAATGCACTTCCCTGAGTAAACCAGCTGTTTCTTTTCAGGACCCTGATTGCTATATGAGCCCAGCTTCACTCCCATTTCCCTCTTTTTAAATTCTGACATACTAGTAAGTTACAGAGCCTGGGCAAACCACAACTGCAATCATCCTCACACATCTGCTCTCCAGGAAGATGGGTTTAATAACAGAATGGATGCTGTCAGCCTTACTCATTTCTTGAGCATCTGCAATTGGACAGGCACAGTGACAGATTTGGGGGCATAGAAGTGTGTAAAAAAGATTCCATGCCTTCCTTCAGCGAGCTTCCTGTCTAGTGACAGCTCAGGTCTCCATCTCCATCTCCCCTCCTGGCCGGGGAAGTTATGGATCTTCCCTGGAATGTGAAGTTCTGCTGGATGGTCTTCTAGGTAGCCAAAGGCATTCCTTGGCTTCTGCTGACCAAGGGCTCTCAAACATTGTCTTGGTGGTGGGAACCTGGCATGCCTCTGGGCTACCTTTAGACCCAGTGCAGGTTTCTGGTGGCCACTCAGTGTCTCATTCAAGGACAACTGTCTCCTTCTGGCTAAAGAGGGACGGAGTCCTGGAGCACCAACTGGGAGCTGCTGTTTGACTTCTAGCAGGAACCAGCCCCTTGGTCAAGGGTCAAAGCCTGACTTCCCATGACCTGCGGTTCTCTTTGAACATAAACAGCATTTCAGGGTTGTCTGCATATTTCTACATTTTATGAGCAATGGCATCTGGCCATGAATGCTGCTGCCTGAATCACAGTCAGTTTGTTGACCCCGATGGGGGAACGAGAATGACAGATTTGCCCTGCCTTACTCATGGTGTCTATGCTCTGAAGCTGGCCAGGATGACTTAGAGACCAAGTTTCCAGTTAAACCAATTGAAAACCCAGTTTTTTCCCTTTGCAATTTTACACTTGGAACTGAAATTAAATCAACCATCACAGATTATGAAGGGGCATTTTTAAAAGGATATTACTTGAATGACACATTCTTTAGGATTTCAGGTATGTCTTTGATGTTCCTGGCCAAGGAATATGTTTTCTCCTTGACACCTACACCTTGCCGCTATCATGGTTCTCCCTAGACCTTATACTCTTTTTCTGACTAGGCTTCTCCTAGGCCACAGCAAGACCTTAGAGATAGAGAATCAGGCAGGAGGTTCTTTCTTAGGCTCTAAAAAGATAAAAAGTTCTAAACCCAAGAAAAAGAGTGGGTAAAGAAATTGTAGCATCCACAGATAGGAATGTGTACCTATAGCATCATGTGAATTCATTAGCATATAAATAAAATCATAAATATTAGGAGACTCAGAATAATCTCATCTCATTAAAAAAACCCATTTTATATCTTCCATATAATTCTGTACAGAATTATATATCCCAAACTGTTAACAGTGGTCAGCTATAAGAGTTTGGGCAATGATGACTTTCTTCCTCTCCTTCAATGACCATGTCCTAGTTATGTAGTTTTAAAAGTTTTTTCTTAAATAAAAAAGAATGTTCCCAAATGACCAGTACACTATGATTATAATTATCTAAAAAATATGAGACTTAAGGTTATTCCTATCTTAAAAGAAGGGACAATTCATTCCCTAGAAATATTGAGAATAAAAACCAAATTGAGCCTCTGCACCCCTCCCACTCTACATTTCCTCTGCATGTAGAAACAAGGAATGTGATATATCAAGAAACTCTGTCCTCTGTCCAAAGCTGAAATAGTTGCCGCTCCCTGCAGAGAGTCCACTGATCCCCCCAAGATCAGAGTGGCGTGTGGCTTACCTGAAACTGCACACAGGTCTCTCCTTGGGCCCAGAGCTGGCTGACAAGCAGGTAGGTGGTGAGTCCCACGAGGAAGGGGAACAACAGGAAGCAGCAGGTGAGAGCCCAGTGTGTGCCTCTGCTCCTGGCCTTGGGCCTGCAGCTGTCCTGCTCTGGCAGCATTTCCACACTGGCTGTTTCCCCACAGCTCAGCCCCAGATCCTCAGCCATGCTCCTGCTTCTCCTGGAGGCACCTCTGACTCCTGGGCAGAGAGACCCCCCCATTAAATAGAGGACCAGTGCTCACAGTTGGTGACTTAATCACTCAGTCTCCTCCTTCCCTTTTCCTCTCCCCTCCCCTCTTCAAGAGCACAGGGTGGCCCTACCCTGCTAGAGAATGCACCGCCTACAACAGAAACCAAGTTTGGTTTAAGGAAAAAAAAAAGAAGAAGGAGAAGAAGAAAGCTTTCCCAAGCATAGTTATATACAGTATGCTCATGTGCTCCTTCCTTCGTTTACAGAAGGAAGTTAGGAAAGTCCCTGAAGGAGGAGAGAAATAATTCATTAAGTCAGTGGGTGGGGACAAATTAAAATATACCTGTTCCCTGCACTGGAGGCTTAACAGCTGTGCCAGTCTGAGGAGTGTGCTTCTGGAAGTGAAAGTGAGGGATGGGAGGTGTGTGGTTTGCAGGCTGGGAAATGGAAATCACATTTGCAGGAGCCCTTTGCAAAGTACTGCCTAGCCCTCTGTCTTTTTGAACCTCATAGAAACTCATTCTCGTTGTATAGATGGGAATAGCAAAGTTCTAAAAGGTGAAGGCGGTTGTCCTAGGTCATCCAAGGATAAAGACAGAGAAGCTAGGAAGGTGACCTAATTCTTCTAAATCATGGCTTGGGGTTGTAACCTCTAGCACGTGACTGCCTGTGAAAGGAAAGTGTATTTCCAGCTGGCATTGACCATTGTTTAATCGGAGCACAAGATCACTGATTAAGGTTACTGTCTGTGAGGGTAGAACATTAACTGCTACTTCCTGATTAGTGTAAAGTTAATGGATCATGTGATGTGCTTTGCTTGCAGTGGGGTGTGGGGGCTACAACATGTAGTAAAATATTATATTTATTAAGTGCTTACTTTGTGCCAATCACTGCTCTCAGTTAAATATATCAATAAAATTATTCCATCATGAGGTAACTTTTGACAGTGAAGCCGTCATTCTCATCTTACACATAAGGAAATGAAGCACAGAGGGTAAATGGTCATCACACTTCATTGCAGGCGCTGCTGGATCATGCATGTTCATAGATACCTGCACTCTATTTACCCAGAGGGGCTAGTGCCCTGCAGTGAGGAGGTTGAGGGTGCTTCCTGGAGAAAGACGTGGTGTTGGAACTAGGTCTTAGAGCTCAGGGAGGGTTGATCTCAGAGAAGAGTAGAGGACCCTGGGAAAAGATGGGTTCTAGAAATAGGAAAGTTTAAGGAATGGCCTGTGATATATGGTTGAAACCAGTTTGACTAGAGCCTCCATCTAATTGCTACTTCTGGTTATTCACAGCCCACTCTCTTCAGGCTACTTTGGAAAGGCCTTTCATGGCTTGGTCCCTGCTCACTGTTGCCTCTCCCCAGGGTTCAGCCTCAGCTTTTCAAAGCTCCAGTTGCCTGGATACGCTATGGACTAGCTGTACTGTTGCAAAATGGAAGTGTGCAGTCCTCTTCCTTCATATCACTATGCTCTTACGCTCATTCTAGCAAAGGATGATTTTCATGTCCCACGACTACTCGTTCTTGGTTTAACAAATCTATAAAGAAACATCTTTGAGACTAACCTAAATCTCTGCTATTGTAACTTAACCTTTCTTTTCTATGCTCCTGTTCCTTATTTGTGTGTAGAAACCATTCTTGCATTCCCCTGCCTCCAAGGTTGGGTAAGATGCTCATGTTCTATGTTCCTATGGCTTCCCATTCTTCCTTATCATTGAATACTTCCTACTAGACAGTGTTTGACCATTTTTTCTGTCTCCCTCATTAGACCATCAGGTCTGAGAGAGCAGGTACTAAGTCATATCCCTTCCCCATGACTATTGCTCCTAAATGTTATGCAATAGACTTATTACTAAATACTAAAATAAGCATCTAATATATTTTCAAAGAATTCTAGCAAAGGATGATTTTCATGTCCCATGGTTACTCATTCTTGGTTTAACAAATCTATTAAGAAACGTCTTTGAGACTAACCTAAATCTTTGCTATTGTAACTTAATTTTTCTTTTGATGACTGAGTAGTGTTCTATGGTATGGATATACAATGGTTTGTTTAACCATTCACTCACCGAAGAACATTTGGGTTATTTCCAGTTTTGAGTTATTATAAATAAAGCTGTTGTGAATATTTGTGTACAGATTACTTTGTGTGAATGAGTTTTTATTTTTTTTTCTGGTACAAATGCTCAAAGTGAAATTGTTGGCTATATGGTAAACACATGTTTAATTTGCCATGGTAAAATTAACTGCCATGGTAAACACATACCATAGCAGTTACCTATAAAATTTAAGCAGTTGCCTAAATATGGCCGTTACCTACAATTAATTGTTGATGGAACTGTATGGCAGTTACCTACAGCCAAAGAGGTTGTATCATTTTGTTTCCCACAAGCAATGTGTGAAAGACCCATCATCCTCTCTGTATCCTCTCTCCAGCATTTGGTGCTTTGACTATATTTTGCTTTAGCCACTCTGATAAGTGTGTGGTCATATCTCACTGTGGTTTTAATTTGCATTCCCCTAATGGCTAATCACGTTGAACGTATTTTCACATACTTATTTGCCATCTGTATATCCTCTTTCATAATACAGAGATCTATTTTGGCTGCAACGAGGTACTTCTTGCTTCCTGCTTGAATCTCAGCAGATTCAAAGGCAAACGATAAATCACTTACAGATAAATGATGAGTTATGGCACTTGACTACGTGCAAGATAGTGTTCCAGGTACTGGGGATAAAGCAGTGGAGAGAACAGAAAAGCCTCCTACTTTCATGATGCTTATATTCTAGTTGGGAGAGATGGCCAGTAATTAAAACAAATAATTTAATTTATAGTATATTAGATGGCCTCAAGTAGTTTAGAAACAAAAGGAAAAAGAAATAGAAAATGATCTTAATGGCAATTTAAAACAAGGTCATCAGAATAGATGTCACTGACAGGAGACATTTGGGTGAAGACCTGAAGAGGGTGGGGGAGGCTGTCGGGGTGTCTGGAGAAAGAGAATCTGGCATTGAAGCCAGTGTACATGGTGTATTCACAGAACATCAGGGTGGCCAGGTCAGCTGGGGCAGTGGGTGAGGGGGAGTATGGGGACCACAGGATCAGAGTGATGGAGAAGGCTGACCGTGTAAGGCCTCTTGGGTCCAGGTAGGACTTAACTTTTTCTTCACTGAGTTTGACGGGAAGAGGGGTGGTAATGGGGTAGGGTGGGGGTGGGGGTAGTAGCTATTCTTTGGAAAGCGAAGGGCGGAGAGGTGGCTCTGATTTTACTTTGAAAAGATCATCCTGTCTGCTGTGCTAAGAACAGCCTGGAGCGGGAAGTGTGGAGTCTGAGAGATCCATCTGGACACCACTGTGATCATCCAGGAGAGGAAGGATGGTGGCTTGGCTGAGGCTGGTGACACTGAGGGTCACAGGAAATAGTGGATCCTGGATATATCACTATTTTAAAATAGAGCAGACATCATTTCTTATTATGCTAGATGTGGAGTGAGAAAGGAAGAGAAGAGAAAAGCCTGAGTCGAGGGTTTTTGGTTTGAGCGTGGGGTACATAAAGATGTCTTTCATGGAGACGGGGAAGGCTGTGGCTAGATGCTTGAGAGCACAGATTGAGATAAATGCTGTGTAAGGGGACTTTTAGAAGACCAGGTTGAGACCACCAATAGGTAGATGGATGATTAGTTGGGGCTTCCAGGCAGAGGCTTGCATGGAGATGCTAATTTGAGAGTCATACTTGACACAGCATCTACCACACAGTTAGTGCTCAAAGTGGAGATTCTCTATATGGTTACAGGCCCTCAAATCCTATATCTCAAGTCCTTGGGGCCAGGTTTCAAAAAGCATTAAGTTGAACCATCTGAAATTGCATATATCTGGTCATTTTTGACCTGCAATAATAATAGTTATGTATGGTTCTCCTGAACAATATACTACATGTGTGCCTTATATTTCATAACACTTTAGGTGGGATCTGAAATGACACCTGATAATCAAATACAGAAATGATTCTGCAGCCCAACATGCTAATACTGAATGTGTTAGGTAATCATTCCCAACAACACATGCCTTTCAGGTCAACTTTTGCTGCCAAATGAGAAATAAAGGCTTCCAGTTTTTAGAGCTTTTTGGCTTGTGTTTACAGACTGGTATTATTATCATTGTGGCTGCTATCATTGTTACCATTCTGTATGGCATTCAAGGGGTTGAACTAGCAATAAGTAGAAGTTACTGAAAGGCAAATTTCAGCTCAATTTAAAGACTTTGTCAATACCGGATGTCGTCAATACTGTCTAAAGATAAATCATTCTGCTTCCAGAGGTGGGAGCTCTCTGTTTCAAGGATAAGGACAGGACCTGAACAGCCACTTATTGAGAATATGTTAGAGGGAATTTGATTATTGGAGAAGTGATTGGAGTGGATGTCTTTTACAGCTTTTGCTCTTACTGAGATAAGATGGCTCTAAATTATTTGTACTTTTTCAGGCCTTTTTTTCTCCATGTGTTAAATGGGGGCAGGGAGTTGAACTCTGTGATTGCTAAGGATGCTTCTATCATTAACGTTTTCAGGATCTCGTGCTTCCCTGTGTCTTCTCTTTGCTCCCTGGTTGTTCCTCCCACCCATCTCTGCACAGCTTTGCTTATATCCTTGTTTGATAAGCCATACATTTTCCAGAACATCCCATGGCAATTTCCCCATGATGTGCAAATGAAGGGTTAGCAAGGGCAGCTGGGTTGGGTCAGCAGATGTTTTCTCTGTTGCTTTTTTTCAGCAATTATTTCTAGATATTTTTTAGACTTGTACAATATCCACAGCTTTTCTGCAAGGGGGCTTACTTGGGCATAGCCTTACTATCCTGGACTGGCCCTGGCGGTTGGCAAGACCTTCCCTCTCTGGTTCTCTTGGGAAAAGAGCTATTTGATGAAATAGAATTTTTCAGTGGCTAACTCACTGTTTTCTAAGTGGCAACAGAAAAAAGTACAACTGTTTTGCATGGAAACCTTTCTAAAACATAGTTTAAACTTTTAAAACAGGTTATTTTTTATGATTATAAAAGTAACATTTTAACTTTAGGAAACTGGAAAAAGGAGGACAATTGAGTCTTCTGCACTTATTGAATCACAAAGAGCAATGATATTCCTATGCAGAAGATGCTGTCAAAATCAGGCTTTTGGAAATCTTTCTTCTTTTCCTTTCTTCTTAATCATTTTCTTTCTTCCTGCTTTGCTTAAATGTAACTTCTTTGGATTAACCAAAATTCTCAAGAGGATTAGAGCCAACTATTTCACGTATAGGCATAGAGCCGAAAGAAACCCTCACACATATTCAACAGGAGATACATATGAGGAAGAAGGAGTTTAACTGTAGCATCATCATCACCACGGCACAAACCTGGATGCACACCAGATGCCTGTCATCAGGGAGACAGCGAATGTGGTGAGCCACACAATAGGGCATTGTTTAGCCATCCAGATGAAGGATCAACAGCGACATGCCTCAATGCAGATGAATCTTAGCATAATATGAAGTGAAGATGCAAATTTCCAAATATTATATACAACAAAGCTTACACAAAGTTAAAAATAACATGTGTGCATTTGTGGTACACACACACATATTGATATATATATATACATACCACTCATTGAAATGGAGAGCAAAGCAATGATGAATACAGGACCCTGGGTGACGGAAACCCTGAGCACGGGGATCAGAGGGCGGATTGGCAAGGGATTTCATGCGGTGTCATTCGATGCCTTTCCAGGCCCTAGCTTTCATTTTATGTCATGGGTTACTAGATACTTACAACATTGCAACTAATTGACTAACTGACTTAATAAAAAGCAGTCCAGGCATGAACCTTGATGAAATGTGACATGATCTGAGGTGATGATGATTCCAATTCTGTGTATCTAATATCCAAAAATAGAAAAGAAGTGGGAATCATTAGGCACTGTATGTGGGAATCATTAGGCACTGTATGTGGTCCTAAAAAACTCCATGAATCTTGGGATGTACATGAGTGCATAGATTTGACAATGTCTATTTTGGCTTCACAGAGAAGCATTTAAAAATTTTTTATCTTAGTTCTTGGTGCTGGTCCAGGCAGATGATGTTACCAGACACATGAGATCTTGCGGAATGTGGCCCCATTGTTAAAGCTATAAGCAGTTCCTTGAAATAGCCTGGAGTTAGGACTTTGTATTTGATGGCCATTTGGTTCTGGTTAGAATATAGGAGTAGACCTGTCTCTGGGTAGGTGACAAGATCTGGTTGAGAGAGTAGTGCCCATGTGGAGAGAGGGTTGGCAGAGATTCAGCAATAAAGAGCAGCCAGCACAGAACTAGAGAGATACACCTGGTAGTGACAGAGTGTCTTCAATTCTGAGCAAGCCAGGTGGAGTCTGTCTTGGCCATCCAGACTATTTCGTTGGGCCCCTTCTCCCTTCTCTGGCCTTGAGAGTATTACTCAGTTTTAACAAAGAATACAGCTAAACTGTGAGGCCTGGCTGAGGGTGTAGGCAGTCTCTCATTCCTTGGATACCAACTCTGCGGTCCAAACTCTATCAGAACTTGGAGATGCAGAGGCAACTCAGATCTGAAGTTGGCAACTGTTATCATTTTTCCGTGGTTGTAGCTGTACTTCTCAGGAGAACAGTACTAACTTTTTGTGCTGAGCTGAGTTGAGTGGATCTTGCTATGGAGGAGCAAAGGGCTTAGCTATAAACTGCATTCACAGTGACAGCCCCAGGCAAAGTTAGAGTTCCCTCTTTTGAGTGTGTGGCCAGCCCACATCTTCATTACTGCATTCTTATCACATTGCATTGTCGTGATTTATTTACCTGGAGCTGCCACCCACTAGCCTGTGACTATCTCAAGGGTAGAGACTATGTCTTTTTCTTTGCCAAGTTTCCCAAGTCCGGGTGCAGTGTAAGTGCTAAATAAGTGTTTGAGGGGACACCATGCATTATACTTTGTGGCTGGTGCCTGGTGAGTAAAACCTCAAGGTGTGGACAGATGATCACTGGTTGAGAGGGATCCAAGGGAGTTTAGAGAGGAGGTGGGGGTGGTTTGGCTTGGGCTTTGAGTGGATTTTATGGATGGAGATGGTAGGGAGAGTGAAGGTGGAGATGAGGGAGTTTTGGTATTGGTGGTGGTGATATGGGCTATTCAAAGTAAATAACTAGAACTGCATGCTTGCTGACCCACCACAGTGGATTCTGGCTGTAAATAGTCAGCATTGCCACTCCTGTGCCTCCTAGCTGTAGGTCATTCCCAAAGATGAGGAGGGGCATGGGGCCATGACGATGCCATGCTAGAATGGGAATAAATGTTTCAGCATCACCAGCTTTATTCCAGCTCTGTATCAGGACCTTTTTGTATATGACCTTTGCTGTTCTCATACAACCTTCACAGGTAGGGACTGTTACTTCAATTTTGAAACAGACTCAGAAGGGTGACATGAGTGGTGGGGCTGGAGCTGAAGTTGAGTCCAGGTTCTCAAGTTCCTGGGCCTGTGCTCTGTTCTCTCTGGAAGGTGTGGCCAGCAGGGGTCAGAGCCAAGACCCCTACTGGGTCGTGAGCAGGAGCCATGAGCTATGTCCAGGGGCGAGTGTCAGGGAAGAGCAGAAGTTGTGGCTTTAGAAGAGGGCTGGCAGCCTCCTTGGGACTGGAGTGGATAAAGCACCCTATTCAGGCATCTGTGTCCAGGAACATTCTATTCCTTCATATCAAGGAAGTGCACAGTGGCCACACCCTTGGCATGGCCTTTCTGGGGAATGTTTCTGGAACTGGACACAGAGCTCCGGGTCAAATGAAGGAAAAGTGCTGCCCTGGAATCAGGGCCAGAGACAATAATTTTGGAATTTAGAGGGGAGAGGTTGAGCACAAGGTTTCAACCACTGGGGCTGGAGATGAGTAATGCCTGCCTGGTTAGGGGAGAAACTTCATTAGAAGGATGAAAAGAAAGTGATTTAAAAAATAAAAAGACAAGTCAGAAACTGAAGATGTCATTGAACAAGTATATGGTTTTAGTACCAGCTATGGTGAGAGAGAAATGTTCAAGGACCAGTTTCCCAGGGGTATATTTTTCATAAAAAAGTGTCTGACTGATTTTTTGACGGAGGCAATATGTATAAGGGAGAGACGGAAGGAGGGTTGGGAAAGAGGTGAAAATATGCACAGAAACAGAGAGACAGACTGAGATGGAGGCAGGAACATACAATGGCAAAAGAAATACAAATACAGTAACTCAGACACAGAGGAGGATGACAAGCCAGAGGTCCAGGGACAAAAGGAAACCAGAACAGAGAGAATCAGAGACAGAAAGGAAAGGACAGAGACAGAAAGAGGAAGGGGGAGAATGACACAAATGCCCAATGTATAGCTGTGTTTAATGGAGAAAGCATAGTCAAACTTCTTGAGAAGGACTGCATCCTGGCCTTTGGGCATCCTCCCTTATGGGTTCCCTGGCTTAGCTGAGATACTCATGGTCCTAAGTCTCTGTGCCTTCCTCACTGTCTTAGTCTACTACGGCTGCTATAGCAAAATATCTTAGACTGGATAATTTATAAATGATAGAAATTTATTGGTCTTAGTTCGAGGGGCTGGGAAGTCCAAGATCAAGGCACCAGCAGATTCGGTGTGTGGTGAAGGCTTGCTCTCTGTTTCAAAGATGGTGCCTTCTTGCTGTGTCCTTACATGGAGGAAGGGACAAACCAGCTCCCTCAGGCCTTTTTAATAAAAGCAATAATCCCAAAGGTTCTGCCCTTATGACCTACTCACCTCTAGAAGGCCCCACTTTTTAATACTATTGCCTTTGGGATTACACCTCAAGATATCAATTCTTTTTGGTGGGAGGCACAGACATTCAGACCATAGCACTCACTGATGTGGAAATTCCTGGGCCAAAGGCTACCTTTAATACAGATTTTCCATGTAATGACAGCATGCTAGCACTGGAAGAGAGAGGTCTTACAGCCATCTCCCATTCTCTTATCTCAGACTCTGCTTGCACCTCTGCAGTTAACTCCAGTCACTAGTTGCTCATTACTCTTCCAGAACATCATTCCTTAAACTGAACTACTTCCTTGTGATTTCCACAGTTTGGGAGCAACACTTGAGCAAATCTGCTGCTAGTTTTTCTCTTGATTCTTCAGATTGTAGATAACAACAACCTTGTTCCCAACTATGTTCTTTCTTCTTTGGGTCAATCTCGTGCAGTTCCTTCACTGGTGTTATTAGTCAGGGCAGGCTAGGTTATGCTGTAGTGACAAATAACTCCAAAATCTCAGGAGCTCTCAGGAGCAAAGGTTAATTTCCTGCTCATACTATGTATAAATCACAGGCTAAAACAACTCTACCCTACTCTAACCCATATTCACTCCAGAGCTCAGGTTGATAAAGTAGATTGTATCTAAAACATTGGTGATCATGGTGATTGAAGACAAAGAGAACATGTGTCTTCATATCCAGTTTCTGAAAGTTTCTATCAGAAGTGACACATATTGCCTTCACTCATGTGGCATTGGCCATAGCCTATGCCAATGAGGTGGGGGAGATAAATTTTCTCTCAGGAAAGGACAGTGAGTATTTGTCAACAATAATAGTCTACTACAATTGGCTTCTCCCATCCCACAGTTTCCAGCTCTCTACAGAAGCTACTCCCCTGTTCATAGAGGCTCCCAAGCTTATTGATGTTTCTTTTGATATTTGGGAGCCAGTACAGAACAAGCCATGTGGAGGGAGGTAATGCTCATGGGGCACCAGGTGACCATACCTATGAATGGTCCTCCTCTGTCTTAGAGCTACACCATATACAATACGTGCCCACTGAGTTTGCCAAAGCCATGAAGAGAGAGGAAGCACACCTTTGATCTGATATCTCTACCCAGGTTTACTGGGCCTTTATCCCTCGAATAAAGACCCAGTAACCATCTCATCCTTTATTGCTTAAGGTCTAGAAGCAATTTTCTTTTCTGTAGCTCCAAGATAAACAAGGTCTTCCCTACCTTCATTGGATTTTGAATGAGTGAGTAATAAACTTTGATTGTATTAATCCACTGAAATTTTCAGGATTTGTCTGTTTTAGCAGCTAATGCCAATTAGTTGAATGCAGAAATTGATACTGGTAGTGAGAGTGCTTCATTAAAAAAAGAATGATATAAAGGATTTTAGCTTAGTGATCAAGAGATAGGTGATTGGAAGCTGAACTGTCGACTGGAAAGATGGAGATCAGGTGATGCAGGGCCAGGTTTTGGAAAGTTGTCATCTGCGATGACTAGAAGGGCAAACTGTGCTCATTAACTCATCATTTCAGGGCAAGAAGCAGGAAAATAGGGGGATGGTAGCACAGCTGTATTTGGTAAGGTATTAGGAGAATTACACGAGCTCAAGAAATTGTTAGATAAGTTGCCAGCAGAAATTAAGGAGAATAAAGTTCAGAAATATGGGGCCTTGGAGTTGAAACAGCAGACTATTTCTAGGTTCCACACAATAAGAGATGGAATTTAAAAGGGATTTATGTGGCAAAGGCCCAGTAAAATCTTCTGTTCGGGAAATGACTCAGGTCAAAGATCCAATTAGAAGTGTGATCTTCTTATGGATTTTTCCATGTAGCCTCAAGGTAGCTGCTATTAGGTGAAGAGAGAGAGAGAAACAAGGTGATGGAAAAGGAAAGGAAAAGGCAGATTTAGGAAGTGTATCTTTAAAAGAACTTTACTGTGTTCAGTGGCAAATACGTCAGAAGCCTGTTCAATTGTTGAGTGAAATGCAACACCAAAGAAGCCTCGAGTCTGGCCTGGATAATCTTCAAGAGTTAAAGCAATCCCTGGGATGCCAGCCTCCAAAGAACAGAAAGTGGATTAAGGAAACTCTTTAAACTCAAAGCAGTGTTCAAGGAAGATCGTGGGAAGGAGAACCTCCCCAACCCCTGACCGAAGGGTGGAGCCAGGGGTCATGAGAGCAGTGGCAAGGCTGAGCTTCCCTGAGAGGAGATTCACAGCCCCTCACCCAGAGCTGGGGCCTTCTGGACATCTGCCCAGCAGGATTTCAGAGCAGCTCTGGATCTGTGACTCCTGTGTGTGTCCCATTCTTCCCAGCAGGTGTGTTTACTGTGGCTGTCCTGTCCCTGTTCCATCTTTGTATCTTGGCTTTGTAGTGTGCATGGTGGGGTGTAGGGGTTGTTGGCAGAGAAAGATACAGAAAATGTCCTTTCAGATCATAGGCCTAGGGCAGTGAATCTCAACTGGCGGCCCTTCTGGCTGCAGGAACTTTTGTTAATAGTGGAGGGCATTTTTGGTTGTCACAAATGAAGGTGCTATCAACAATTAGTGGGCTGAGGCCAGGATTGCTGTGAAACATTCTACAGTGCAGGGGACAGTCCCCCCACCACAATGAATTATCCAGTCTAAAATATCAACATGATCAAGGCATTTATTCCCTTGTCTAGGGAATAAAAGGCCCAACATCCCAACCTAATAGCAAGATTATAAGATGTCACCTGGAAATCAGAGAGCCTGGTGTGGAGTTGGTGCTCACTCCTTCATTCAACAGACACTGAATATCTGCGGGAGGTTGGGGAAGGTGACACAGTGGGGGCAGGGTATTAATGCTAGTTGCTGCAATAGACAGACCCCCCAAATCTTACTCAGTGTCTTTTTTTTTGAGATGGAGTCTCACACTGTCACCTGGGCTGGAGTGCAATGGTGCAATCTTGGCTCACTGCAACCTCCACCTCCTGGGTTCAAGTGATTCTCCTGCCTCAGCCTCCCAAGTAGGTGGGATTACAGGTGCCTGCTACCACGCCTGGCTAACTTTTTGTATTTTTTAAAGTAGAGATGGGATTTCACTATGTTGGTCAGGCTGGTCTCAAACTCCTGACCTCATGATACACCCACCTTGGCCTCCCAAAGTGCTGGGATTCACGTCTGGCCTCACTCAGCGTCTTAAACAATAAAGGTTTATTTTTTACATCATGTCAGGGAAAATCTGTTTTTCTTCTGATCATCAGATATATAATTTTTTCTCTTACAGGCAGTGTAAGCCTGGTAATGGATTGATTTTCCTCATTGATTTGGCTACTAGGCAGCTCATTATGACAATAGTTCCTTGCTGTTTACTGATGTTTCCTGGCTTTTCGTATGTGACATTCATTTGCCCAATGCTCTGATTTCTTCTCCTGCCCACTCCCCACTACTGTCCAGATACCTTTGGGATGAGATAAGCTATAACCTAATGAATGAAGCAAAAGGATTCTTGCTGGCACGTGGCTGCTGTGAAATAGAAATCAGGGAACCATTGTGTGCCTCTTTCCTTTTTTAAAAAGGAAAGTGGAGTTTTGAGTCCTGGCTTGATGATTTACAGAATTGAAACATTTTGGGCTGGGGATCTTCAGATAGCCTTTCTTTTTGCATTCTGTAGTTTTACTTACCCCTTTAAGTTGCTATTTTAACAATCCAGAGTCTCATTTGCTTTAGCTGAGAGAGGGAGGAGACAAGAAACCAAGGTCTTTTCTCCAAGATCTTTTGGGGAATCACTTCATGCAAATGTCTTTGTATTAGAAGGAAACTGTCAGAAGGTCAGTCCTCTCTCCACTCCTGAAAAGGCTTAATTCAGAGTTGGTGTCTTTAGTTTTGCTTTTCTGTTTCCAAATATGAAACAGATGACGAGTCAGGTGACCCATCACGAACTTGCTGTGTGACTTCAGGCTGTTTACACCCCAGTCTCTGGTCTCCAGAAAAACAAGAGGGCTGAGAATCCATCCAGATCCGTGGTTTTTGTTTGTGTATCTGGGGAGTGAGCTATGCCAGGAAAATGTGTTTTCTGATGATCATCACTAAGTAAGATTTTAGCAACTCTAACCCTGTGTTCAGAAGAAGCCTGCTCAGTTCCTATAAGCATAGAGGAAATGAGGGTTTTGGAGGCCCAGGCTGGGGTCTCACTGAACAGTCTTGAGAGGTAGGTTGGAATGTGAACCTTGGAGCACATTGGTTTCCACATATCCCTCTGTTGTGTAACTCCAAGCAAATCATGGAGCCTCCTTAGGCCTCAGAGTCCTCATAGACCACAGCAGGATGACAGAACTACTTGTTGTGAAGAATAAGTGACATAATGCTCATAAAGCGCTGGGTACATTCTGCAATTTTGCAATTCACATTCCTGATTACTGCCCTTCATTAGGTCAGACGTGGCTGGGTTGGGGTATGATCACCAGGAGGACTGGGCCAGGATGCCCTCAGCCAGCGCACCACTGACTGCCCTCTTTCTCCTTGAAAGAGGTCAGAAAATAATTGCCCCAGCACTTCTCCCTGAACAAACAGAAGGATAGAGAAACATCTTCATTGCTAAGGTTCCCAACATCCAGCTTGGAATTTGCAGGGTCTTCCTTGGACTCCATCCAAACCTTCCTTGAGACACAAGGCCCCTTTCCTTTCTGGGTTTCCATTTTCTCCTCTGTAAAATGAATGAATTAGATTAGATCATCTCTAATCTGTCTCTGGATGCAGTGGCATGTGCCTGTGATCCCAGCTACTTGGGAGGCGAAGGCAGGAGGATCGTTTGAGCCCAGGAGTTTGAGACCATACCAGGCAACATAGTGAGGCCCTGTGTCAATAAAGGGGAAACAAATGGGTGCCTCTAATCTAATCTTGGCATAATTGGCATTTTAGACCGAGTAGTTCTTTGTTGATCTGTGCACTGTAGGATGTTTAGTAGCATCTCTGCCTCTACCTACTAGGTGCCAGTAGCAACCTGAGTCGTACAACCACAAATTTGGCAAGAGATTACCAAATATCCACTGGGGGCAAAATGGCCTGGTTGAGAACCATGATTTAAGAGTACTTAAACACAGCAATGCTGAGCACCTTTACTGAGTACTTCTTTATTCCAGCTACTGTGCTAAGAGATTTCCATGTCCTAATCTTAATCAATCCTCATGACACCCGTGTGAAGCCAGTAATTATCCTTTGCTTTACAAACAAGGATGACAAACTGCCGATAGATCATGAAACTGGGATTTATACCTGTGCTTTCCTGACTTCAGAGCCTATCAGCTTCATTATTCTGAAAATTTTGAAATACAGGAGTGGTCTTTGGAAGATCAAGGCAAATTGGTTGAGGTAGTAAAAGCATAGGATTTAGGACCGGGTGGACCTGACTTGGAATCTCAGCTCTATGCTGATGAGCTTATCACTGTCTCCATGCTGAACCCCATTTCTGCCATTGTCAATTTGGGGGTAACACCAGCCATGCAGACTATTGGAGGATAGAATAAGGCTGCAGGACACTGGACATATCAGGTCCTTCTCCAGCTAAATTATATGCTTGGCAACAATGGAGAGCGCTTTGAATGTTGCTTTTGTTCCATCCCCACTATCCTGCATTTGGTGTCAGCTCTCCTGGGGTAGGTGAAGACCTCATAACACAATATATCACCCCCATCTTGGTCCCACTGTCCCTTGGGTGTTGAGGTCTTTCTTCCAAGCCCCATACCAGCATAGACAGTGGGCTGCTGGAAAATTCATACTCAATATAACTAGAACTGAAATAGGCATGTTGCCCCCAGTCTGCAACCCCTCTGTGTCTCCTTTCTCAGGGGTCACCAGAATGGTCCCAAGGCAGGTCTCTGGGAGTCCTACTCGACTTATCTTGGCTTCTCCCAGCACCTCACTTCCACAGCCAAGCAGTAGCCAGACACTGTCTGCCATAGTTACTCAGCCCACTGGCATTTGTCTGCGTGTCTCATCCCTGCTGTCTTTTCCCTGGGCCAGGCTGCCATACCCCTCACCTGGGCTGCTGAAAGTGCCTTCTAACTAGTCTCCCTCCCTCCCTCTTCCCCTCACTATCCTGACTGTGCCACCAGAACAATCCTTCTCTTCTGGAAATCTGACCAGATCTCCACCGCCTTGTCCTCTGATAAAGCCTAGCTTCTTAACTGGTACGTAAAGCCCTTCTCATTCTGGCTGTGTCTCCTCTTCACCCTCCTCTTCGGCCTCTCTCCCCTTAATTTTTCCCAGTTTGAGTCCTAGGGGACCATTCACAGTTTCTTGAAGGCACCATGCTCTCTCTTCTCTTTAGCCATTGGAATATGCTTTTGTCCAGCCTAGAACTGTTCTCTGGCACTTTTGCTTTGGCCTAGATGACTCTCTCTCTTTTTTTTTTTTTTTTTAGAAAAAGAGAGAAAAGGAGAAAGAAAAAAGGAAACAGCAAAAGAAAGAAAAAAAAAGAATGAAAGAGAGAAAGAAAGAGGATGAGAAAGAGGGAGAGAGATTGGGATTCTTGTTTTATTGCCCAGGCTAG
>CAUYQU010102704.1:0-26600 GCA_963574635.1 Cheracebus regulus | reverse complement strand
TATAGTAACAGCGATTCCTCAAGGACCTAGAAATAGAAATTCCATTTGACCCAGCCATCCCATTACTGGGTATATACCCAAAGAACTATAAATCATTCTACTATAAAGACACATGCACATATATGTTCATTGCAGCCCTGTGTACAATAGCGAAGACCTGGAACGAACCCAAATACCCATCAATGATAGACTGGACAAAGAAAATGTGGTACATATACACCATGGAATACTACGCAGCCATAAAAAACGATGAGTTCGTGTCCTTTGTAGGGACTTGGATGAATCTGGAAACCATCATTCTCAGCAAACTGACACAAGAACAGAAAGCCAAACACCATATGTTCTCATTCATAGGTGGGTGTTGAACAATGAGAACATGTGGACGCAGGGAGAGGAGCGTCACACGCTGGGGGCAGTTGAGGGTAGGGAGAGACAGCAGGGGGTGGGGAGGAAGGGAAGGTGAGGAGGGATAACAAGGGGAAAAATGTCAGATATAGTATGCACCTAAAGTAAAACAAATAAATTTAAAAAAAAAAAAAAAGCCTACAGGGAGATATCCAGGGAAAGGACAGTCCCCGACATGAGCAATGTCCACTGTCAATCTGAGGAGGGAGACAGCATAGCATGAAGGCTGGATTCAGCCAGACCTAGCTTCAAGTCCTGGCTCTGTTACTTTTTAGTTGTGAGCCTTGATCAGGTTGTTTGGATTCTCTGAGCCTCAACTTCCTCTCCTCTACAGATGAGCAAAATATTTTCTACCTTATAGGATTACTATAGGGGTTAATGAGATCATTCATTCATTCAGAGATGATTTGTTGAGCATTGGTAGGTGCCAGGCCCAAGACCTCTTACTGAAATAATGTATGTAAATAGCTTTCCTCTGTACCTGGCATATTAATAGATATTCATTAAGTAGTAGCCGGTATTGTTATGCATCCCCTTAGGTAAAGAAAAGGAATATTGACAAATGCAATAAAACTGCATTGTATGTCATGGTTCATTTTTGTATAGCTTTGGGTCAAATATATTTCCAAAAGGCCAAGCATAATAAAATTTAGGTACACATTCTGATTACTAAAGGGGAGAAGTTATTGTCTATACCCTGGCCAGGATGAGGGAATAGAATGGGAAGAAGGAATCTGGCTGCTTCCTCAATACTTCCTGTTCTCCCTACAATCAGGGGCCAGGCCACCGCTAATACAACACTCCCTATTGGTTCTGTGGTCTGCCATGGTGATAGAGGAGCTGGCTACAGGGCCAGGTCTGTCTGTGCTGGTTGTTTTCACAGCTCTACCAGAGGCAGGAAGAAAATGGACTTTGATAGAAGTGTTATGCAAGACCTGTACAACCAAAGCAAACACACCTCATCAGGCTGGTTCAGGTCCTTGAGGTGCAGCTCTCGAATGAGATACTCCACGATGCGCACATGATTGCTCTGAGCAGCAAAGTGGAGGGCGTTCATTCTATCCTGAAGAGAGATACACAGTGACCTCAGAACTTCCTCTCTCCTCTCTCCTGCAATGGTGAGGTAAGAGCTTTTGTCCAGGTGTGACCCACATACCTACCTGATTCTTAGCTCTCTGATCTGCTCCAGCTTTAACCAGCATGAGCATGATCTCAAGGCTCCCAGACTAGGCTGCAAGGTGAATTACTGTCAAGCCGTGCTTGCCCAAGAAGACAGAAAAAGAGAATCTATTACTCTGATGAGCTGCAGCATACTGTCTCATCAACAAAGGCCAAATTAATACTAGACTGTTGAAAACTAAGACACAGATAATTTAATACACATCAAAGGTGATATTTCGGTTCTATGGGGAAACATGGGTATATTTAATAAGTGGTGCAGGCACACGTGGTTCTCCATCTGAAAGAAAATGAAATGAAATGCTATATTATACCACATTCACAAACAAGAAGCATATTAGAATAAAATCCAGACTATAATGTACAGTCTCTTAATCCAGTTAGAATAGCTAGATAATAAACAAAGTCAATTACAAATGACAAATTTTTAAAAATGTATCTTTTTTTTTTTGAGATGGAGTCTCACTCTGTCACCAGGCTAGAGTACGGTGGTGCAATTTCAGCTTACGGCAACCTCTGCCTCCTGGGTTCAAGCGATTCTCCTGCCTCAGCCTCCTGAGTAGCTAAGACTACAGGTGCATGCCACTATGTCCAGCTAATTTTTGTATTTTTAGTAGAGACAGGTTTTCACCATGTTGGCCAGTATGGTCTCGATCTCTTGACCTCGTCAACTGCCTGACTTGGTCTCCCAAAGTGTGGGGATTACAGGTGTGAGCCACTGCACCCGGTCTAAAAATGTATCTTTAATAAAGATAAATGGCTATTCTATAATGCATGAAGCATACTTACACATGGAGAAGGAAAAGACAAACTCATGGAAAAATGGACCAAGAAAGGAAATGAAAATGATTATTGTTTAAGCATCTGCCAATATCAATCAAAATTGAAAATACAACCAGTAATCCCACTCCTGAGAATCTATCCCATGAAAATAAAAATTTCAGTACCTAATGTCATATTTACAAGGATATTAATTGTAATACTAAAAACTGGGAGCAAGATAAAAGCCTATGAACACGGGAATGCTGAATAAGTTATAGAATAATCAGACTATATAATGCAAGCATTAAAAATAATGAATTAGTGCTACAACAATTGATTTGGAAAGATTTCCATGAGCTTTACTAAATATGGAAAATAATATGGGGAATAAATGTGATATAATCCCATTTGTTAAAAAGGAGTGATTAACAAAACCCTGTACATGTATATGTATGTATCTATATCTATCTATAGGTGGGCTGGTGGGTAGATAGGTAGATTGATTAATATAGATATGACTGTGTGAGCAGGAGAAAAGTGCATAAATAAACACACATGTCTCAGATTTTTAAGTATAGTTACCAGAGGAAGTGAGGTAGACAAAGGTGAAAAAAAAACCAAGTTATAAAAATGATCTCACTTTATAGATGCTACTTAAAAGATTTCATTTATGCAAAATTATATAGATTTTTGTGTGTGCAAACACATGTGCACAAAGTTGTTAGAC
This sequence comes from Cheracebus regulus, assembly GCA_963574635.1. Taxonomy (NCBI): domain Eukaryota; kingdom Metazoa; phylum Chordata; class Mammalia; order Primates; family Pitheciidae; genus Cheracebus; species Cheracebus regulus. The sequence continues at coordinate 23,527 of CAUYQU010102704.1, read as the reverse complement.
TGAAAGAGACCAGGACTTACTGACCTGTAGAGATGCTGTGGGCAGGTGTATGCTGACTTGTATACCAAAGAAGCAGGGAGAAAAGTGAGTGTGGAAGGAAGCATAGCCAGCGGTTAACATTGGCTATTTTAGGAAGGTGAGATTCGAGGGAAATAAGCATAAAAATACATCTGCACCCCAGGCCTTAAGTTACAGAAGCAGTGTAGGGCAGACACTACGAGCCTGATCTTCAGGATCAAACAGAACTGATCTCAAATTCTGGCCACTTTCTATCACGTTCAAGTACGGGAATCTTGGTGAACTTAGTTCTACCTCTCAGCTTCAGCTTCCTTATCTGTAAACTCAAGTGTCTGCTTTTCTGTTTCCTTTGGACTCATGAAAAAGTAATCCATTTCCTCAGTATAAGTGCCTACCCAAAGTAAGCTCTCACACTGCATTTTATTTGCCTCTTCGAATCAGTTCTGTTTGTGATCTAGGAAGCAGTTTGTGAGATGTACACAGTATGAGTAAATACATAAGGAATGAGCGCCTGCAGTACACTTCTATTTGTAAAGTGCATCAGCCTTTTGGCATTTATTTTGGCTCCCCTACCAAGTTGCAATAATGTATTCTCTTATTCTCAGTAGAATTCATGTTGGGAGAGTAAAACAGCAAGTCCAAATTATTGAGGCCTAACTCTAAATTGGTGATTCTCAACTGGGGGTGATTTGTCCCCAGGAAACATTTGGAAAAATGTATGGAGGTATGTTTTACTGTCATGCTGGGGTGGGGGGAGGTTAATATTGGCACCTAGTGGATAGAGGCCAGGGATGCTGTCAAACATCCTAACAATCCACAGGGCAGCCCCAACAACAAAGAAGTATCTGGCCCAAAATGTCAAGAGCACCGCTGTTCAGAAACCTTCTCTTAATGTGCTTATCCTGTCAAGTTTATATTTATACACACTAGACGGTGAGTTAGTCCATTTGTAGATTTACAATTCCAACATGAAGAAAGCTCTTCATTTCTGGACTCTGACCCAAAGAACAATGATGTACAATGACTGACTACTCGATGTTGTTCAAAACATGTTTCCTAAATACAATTCCACCTCTTAATTTGGCCTTCCCTATAAGTCGGTGCTCTATATTCAGCAATACTAAATCTGCTTTCACATAGAAATGAGACCTGAAACATTTGAAACAGGTGACAAATCATGCTTTGATAGGAGATCTGTTTTTTCCCTAAGAGGTCATTCCTAATTTCAAAGCAGCCTACATTTTAAAATTCCAAGCTCTGATCATAAAATCTAAAAGCTGGGAATTCAAGCTGCAAACAACCAACAGCACAAATTCGGAGTGGAGTCACTGTTCCTCAGAGGCAATGAATCACAGCTCACAGATGTAAACTCCCCAAGAAGAACTTCCATAAAACAAATTCTTCTGATATGAAACTGGCATGCCTGAGACTACTTAAGACTATGTGTCATAAATTACACTCACGGTTGGCTCACAAAGCTCTTTAAAGTATACACTCCCTACCAATCAGTGACAGTCTGTCCTCATTGCCAGTCTCATCATAAGTGAGGTCAGGAATTTCCTCTGGGGAACACTTACACATCAGGAGCTTCCCAGTGATAAGAAGCTCTGTGAACAGATGTTTTTGTCCTCTGGGCATCACTTGCACTCCCACCTGGGATCCTTTACTCCTGTCTGGCGTAAGAGCCTCCATTTATCTAGTCTGCCTCTTCCCAGGACTCAGGGGTGCCACTCACTTTGGTCCCTAGCATGCAGTGCCTTGAATGGTACTCAGCTGGTTACAGTCTTTGTCCTTGCTCCCCAGATAGACTATAGGCCCTGCAAAACCATGACTCTGTCTCATAACAGTGCTTCCCAAAAACAATCACCTGGAAATTTTTTAAATTGCAGATTCTGATTCAAGCCTGAGGTGGGGCCCGAGATCCTGCATTTCAAACAAGCTTGGAGGTGATGTGCATGCTTCAAGTCCTGAGACCACACTTTAAACAGCAAGAACTTCTGTCTAGTTGAATCCTCAGTAGTTGACACTGAGACTTACTCACAACGGCCACTGAATAAATACTGATGGTGAAGGGGGTCAACTGTTGGCTCTTTGCAAATGGTGTTAGAAGAAGTCAAAGTCAAGGCTCATAATTCCGATAAAGAAACTGCCAGATCGGGTCACATGTGACCTTGCTTGAATTATGAAAAACATTTTACGAGTAATGGAGTAATGCCACTGTAGATGATTTAATCAGTTATAAACATATTTAACTTAGTAAACCTTCAAAGCAGGAAAAAAGAGACACACCAGGAATTACTATGTTTCCCACTTGACATTATTTCAATCTTCAAGCAAAGTTAAGAGAAACTGAATCATGCTTCACAGACAAGGTAATACAAATATATGTTTAGAAAACCTCAGGGAGAACAAGTTGGTGAAATATCTCTCCATCATTTCAGGAATAATTGGCTTGTACTCTGACACAAACCTATCCTATATTTAACATATTAGAAACATGGCAATCTTCAGATACACTGTTTAAAAGAAAAGATGCAATCTAATCTGGGCACATATCTAATCTGGATACATAGGTGTTTGCTGTATGATTCCCTCTACTTTGGTATGTTAAAGATTTGGGGTTATGGTTCTGGCTGAAATGAAATAAACACAGTTCACGCTGTGTCTCCCACTAAAACAAAATCTCTGGAAAGAATGCATGGAACGTACACCCACTATGTCACACAAATTTTAAATTAAAAAAATTTTTAAAAGAATGCATGGAACAGCTGAGGACTCTGTAAATAGTAACAGGTGGATTGGGGAAAAAATCAGAACTCAAAGTAAGGACAATCTTGCAGTGACTTTTCTGACTTTTTTTTCCCTCCCATACCTTCCAACTTAGACTCAAGACAGTGCAAATCATGGAACTGTGCCCTGGGTGCACTCAGAAAGGTTTCCAAGAGAAGCTCTCTTGTTCTAAGGAGGAGAAGGGAGCCCCTGTAGAACAGAGAGAGTAGGGGAAATTCTCTGCTTCGTTTTTCTCTATTGGCCCTGCCCTGTCCTCCGAGCCAAGCCCCACTCTCAAAGCTACAACTTGACAGTGGGAGGGTAGCAGCAGTGGCTGGGCAAGCACCTTAAACTCTGACATAGGAGAATCTTTCTCTCTGACCAGAGGAACTGTGGTCATAAAGCAGGGTGCAGGGAGAATCCATGTCTCTTTTTTCTCTCGTTACCCTCCCCGACTTGGTCCAGGAGGCAGACTTTTTTGTGGGAATTACACAGCAGAGCTGGAAGACTACAGCCTTGGCTTTCCAGCCAGAGGACCAGGAAAAGAGGTCCAGGAGCTGGAAAATGAAGGGGAGCTGATCATGGAGAGGATGGAGCTTGAGAAAGGGATGGCATAAAGTTGTGTGTGTGCTCCTGGGCTTACCCCTGAGCTGTACACGGACAGATGCTATACAGCATGATGAAGGCTTGGAGAACTGAACTATGGAGTAGACACTACCTAGGTTTCATACTGGTCCCTGGATGGCACACACATGGGACAGATCTGAATAGAACTGCACAGGTTTTGAAAACCGAAGTAAGGGCTGGGTGTGGTGACTCATACCTGTAATCCCAGCACTTTGAGATGTTAAGGTGGCAGAATTGCTTGCAGCCAGGAGTTCAATAACAGCTTGGACAACATAAAAAGACCCTGTCTCTACAAAAATAAAAAATAAAAAAAAATAGCTGAGCGTGTTGGCACATGCCTATAATTCCTGCTACTCAGCAGGCTGAGGTGAGAGGATCGCCTGAGCCCAGGAGGTCAAGTCTGCAGTGAGCCATGATCATGCCACTGTATTCCAGCCTAGGCAACAGAGGGAGACCCTGTCTCAAAAAATAAAAATGAAAAAGAAAAGAAAAAGAAAACTGAAGTGATATTGGTGCCAAATGGTGTTGAAACAATTGGTCAGGTCATCCATAGGCAAAAAAAGAAAAAGAATAGAGAATCTCAACCTACTGTATTTCTACCTTATAGGTACTACAATTAACTCAAAGTGGACCATAGATGTAAATATAAAACACAAGGGTGTAAAAACTTTAGAAGAAAAATATGAGAAATTTTCATGACCTTAAGTTAGGCAATCATTTTTAGATACAACACCAAAGCAGGATTCATTTTTTTTCAAATAGGTAAACTGTACTTTATCCAAATTAAAAACTTTTGCTCTTTGAAAAACACTGAAAAGACAGGGTACAGACTGTGAGAAATATTTGCAAACCAAAAAATATTTGTATCTAACAAAGGACTTGAATCCAGAATATATAAAGGACTCAACAATAAGAAAACAATTCAATTTTTTAAAATGCTCAGAAGATTTTTGAACAGACACATCACCAAAGAAGATCTGCAAATGATAAATAACACATGAAAAGATGTTCAATGTCATTAGCTATTAGAGAAATGAAAATTAAAACCACAATGAGATGCCAAAACACCTATTTGAATGGTTGAAATGAAGGGGGAGAAAACAATAATACCAGGTGCTGATGAGAATGTGGATAAGTGGAATGCCATTGCTGGTGGAAATGAAAATGGCATAGTTCTGGCGTGTGCTGCATTTTATGCCGCACGAGGGTTTAAAGACCTAAGAAGGAACAGCGGGGGATAAGAAAGACACACAGACACATAGAAAGCTGGGCCAGGGGGTCTGAAAAGCTGATGATGTTAGTCTTTTCAGCCCCTACCTGCCTTAGAGTACTTTATTTTATATGTTTACAAAGCATACAGCAGAGGGAAGTTGCAGTTACTTAGAACAGCCTGTGATTATAATTCTTACACTTCAATTAACATACTTTAGCTAACAACTATTTTGCAGCAAGTTTAGTGAGAGCTGATTATCGTTTTCTAGGCCTTTCTGTTTTTCTCCAAGACATACACATTTTCCTACTATGGTTTTACTTTTCTGGAGTTTACCCAAAGTTCACAGCAGCCTTGCTGCTGATCCCCCCAGAGGGGGTGGGCTACTCTGGCTCTCTACACATAGTTACTCTCAAAAACAGTTTGGCAGCTCCTTGTAAAAGTTATGCATACACTTACTATATGACCCAGTAATCTCACTCCTAGGTATTGACACTGGAGAAATGAAAACTTATGCTTACACAAATACTTATACATGAATGTCTATAGCGGCTGTATCTGTAATAATCAAAATCTGGAAGGAAGAAAAAACTTAACGTTCTTCAGTTGGTGAATGGATCAATAAATGATGGTACGTCCATAAACTGGAATAATTTCAACGATAAAAAGGGAGAAGTTATTGATACATACAAAAATATGGCTGAACTTCAGAGGCATTTCGCTGAGTAACAGAAGCCAGTCTCAAAAGGTCATTTATGTGCCATTCTCAGGAAGGCAAAACTATAGAGACAGAAAACAGACCAGTGGTTGCCAGCGTGGGAGATGTTGGTTACAAAGAAGCGTCATGAGGGAATTTTTTGGGTGATGCAATTGTTGTGCATTTTGATTATTTATAGTTATACAAATTTATACAAATATTTTTGTTTGTTTTTCTGAGACAGAGTCTCTCTATGTTTCCCAGGCTGAAGTGCAGTGGAACAATCTTGGCTCACTGCAGCCTCCGCCTCCCAGGTTCAAGCAATTCTCCTGCCTCAGCCTCCTGAGTAAATGGGATTATAGGCGCCCACCATCACATTTGGCTAATTTTTGTATTTTTAATAGAGACAGGGTTTCACCATGTTGGCCAGGCTGGCCTTGAACTCCTGACCTCAAGTGATCCACCTGCCTCAGCCTCCTACAGTGCTGGGATTACAGGCGTGAGCCACAGCACCTGGCCACATACAAAGTGTTAAAAACTCATAGAATTGTGTACCAAAAAAGAAAGTTAATTGTACAGTCTATTAATCTAAAAGTGAAAGTAAAATAAAAGGATACTGTATCAAGTTTTCAATGTAGAAATAAGAATACACTTGGATAATCTTGTCTATTACCAATGTGTCTTTTGTAGGCTAATATTGCAAATTAATCAAATGACAATTTCCAGTCCTAAAGTATATGTTCCTTAATTACTACAGCCATTAATACAACTAGTTACACTCACAGTCAGAGTCCTTTCAGTGCCAATTTTTAATTCTGGTTTGCCAATGTAACAAACTACTTGCCCACCAACACTAGTGCAATAAACTAGAAAGGGATGTGCCCCAGTGGTGACACAAAGAGAAACTCTCATCACTATCGAGTAGAGGTGTTGTGTATGATTGCCAACAAGACCAACATGATGACCAATTGGTATTATGACCTCAATCATTTATCTTCCAAAAATGTACAAGGTACATACTAAACCCAGACCTTGTGAGATAGGAAGGTAAAGCAATGCTGAACCTTATCCTCCAAGAAGTTGCAGTGCAGAAGGAAAAGAGAATACCTCTGTGGGAATCTTCTGAACAGTTTAAGAATCATGGTCCATTGTATTAATTAAGAACCAAGAACTTTAGAGCAATGCTGTCATCTTGTTCTGCAACGTGAGATGATGAACAGGATGTTGGGTGTCTCCTGTTGGTTTCCTTGTGCCATGGTACAGTATTAAATGAAGGTGGGAAAAGTAGGTGAAAAATCCTCAGTGTGGGTTTTGAAATCTAGGCAGATAAATAGTTACGCTAACAGCATGGTCTCTGGAATCAGACAGGCTAGGTCCAAATCCTGTCTCTACCCTTCTTAGACATAATTTTTTGGGCAGGATATATTTAATCTCTCTATCTCAGATCCTCATCTGTAAATGAGTTACTGTAATAATATTTTTCTTACAGGGGGAGGATTATTATCAAAGTCTTCCGACTTGTGCCTGGCACCTAGTACCTGTTTAATAAGCCTTATTTATTATCAGAGAGTTCATAGGGCAAAGTCAATATTTAATGTCACTGAGGCCAATTAGCTTCTTCCACATCCCAGATTATACTCTGGACAATGACCTTCTTTTTACAAATGCATACTATTGGCCATAAGGTCAAAATGAGAAAATAAGCAAAACCCCAAGTCCCATAAGTAATGAGTAAACAATTTAGTTCCCAAATACAAAGAGCAGATATGTGTATATTCTCTAAAGAGACCTTTCCAAAATGAACACTCCCAATTAAAATTTTTGTGTGTATGTGAAGAAAAGATGTCTGGAGTGATCCAATTCTCCCTGTTCATTGGTTATGCTCCAACTTGTCCTACTCAATAAAGACGAGCTTACCTTATCAGCAACATCCACCCTGGCCTTGTGTTGAAGCAAGAAATCCACTGCAGATAAATGATTTCTCCCCACTGCGAAATGCAGGGCTGTGCGGTTCATCTGCAGAAGCATAATTTATGTTTTTAGTCATCTGCTCATTACTTAGCCTTTTTAGGTTTCCTGTTTCTTGAATGGCCATACTTTTCTATCAAGTGTTTCTATTTTGATAGTTTGGCTCCACTCTTTACCTTTGAAAGTTATGAAAAGTGTGTCCAGCAGAATTCTGCCTTCATTATGAGATAACAGAGAATTTGCCAATCCACTGAAGGACATACCTCAAGCTGAAATTCTTGTTTCAGCTTATATTGTATTATATTGTAACATTATGTTGTAGCAATATAATGGGTTTTGCTTAGAAAGTAAAAGTTGGATTCCCCCCTTACGCAATCATTAATAATGGTAAAAGTTTCTGCTTAGAATATATTAATAATGCATAGCAAAAATTTACCTAGAGGTTCAATCCACTCATGTTCGTTCTTCTGTAAGTGTTTGGACTGTAAATTTTACTGAAGCAAATAAATTCCTGCTAAAAGGAAGAAGGAAGGGAGGAAGGGATAAAAGGAAGAAGGAAAGAAAGACAGAGAAAGGCAGAGAAAGAAAGCTATGACTATCTTTTGCTCCAAAGGAAAGTCAACATGGTGCTCCTGGGATCCCCAGAGACAGTCTAATCCATTTCAGAAAATGGAAGTTTTGCTTGGAAGTGATATGTGTCACATTTCTCATATTCTAGACACTGTTTTGCTCCCAAAGAAGATGTCTGGGCATGGCTTTACTATTCTTTGTTACATATAAGTAATTTTAAGAAATGAGAACTGTTTAAATATTTGATTTTCTTGGTAGTGTCAACCTAAATAATAAGAGAGACTTTCAAAAGAAAAGATATTTATTTGGGAATAAAGCATTGCAACAGAAATATGCATGTTATAGCAAACTACGTGTGTATTTAGAAAAGTAAAGGAAGACAAAGCTTTTTAAAGGAAAAAAATGAGGAGGATTACGTAATTGTTTTGAAATAATTATCCTTTGCTACAAAGTTCAACAACCAGCTGACGCCAGTCTGAGATTAGAAAGGCAGTTGCTGGGCAGATGTCCTTGCAGAAGTATTTTTTGTGCAAGGCTGTGATGGCCTTTGTTCAAGGTTGTGGGTTTGCAGTCTTTGTGATAGTTTTTGTTATCAAGTATACAAGCATGAGAACCCTGTCTTCACAGCCTTCCCCAGCTCTGTTTGTCAAGGTTTCCTTAATATTGGTGACCCCATTTTGATTCTGAAAACTTTCACAGTAGCTAACCCAGTGATAAAGTAAGTTTGACAAAACATGAGTTATGGCTGGGCATGGTGGCTCACGCCTGTAATCCCAGCATTTTAGGAGGCCGAGGTGGGCAGATCACCTGAGGTCAGGAGTTCGAGACCAGCCTGGCCAACATGGTGAAACCCCGTAACTAGTATAAATACAAAAATCAGCCAGGCATGGTGGCACACATCTGTAATCCCAGCTACTAGGGAGGCTGAGGCAGGAGAATTGCTTGAACCCAGGAGGTGGAGGTTGCAGAGAGTCGAGATTGCACAACAGCACTCCAGCCTGGCAACAGAGCAAGACTCCATCTCAAAAAACAATAAAATACAAAAAACAAAAAAACAAAAAAAACCATGAGTTATTATGGCTCCACTATGTCAAATTTGGGCTTATAAGCTCCACTATTAACTTTATTTGTGAATAAGGATGTAAGCCAAAATTGCATCCAAGATAATTCAATAAAATTATTTATATTTTTTAAATCTCCATCTCATAGATTTTAAGGAACTCTACAAGTAACCATGTCAACAATTTGCCGTAAGTAGTAAACAGATGTCATTAGAAAGTATAATACAATTCATTAGTTTATAATAATTTGCCACACTGTAAGTTAAAGTGTATTAGATTGTACTATCTCTCCAAGTACTTTAATCAACTTTTAAAAAATGTTTAAAATAACAGAAAGTTGTATATGGAAAAATGTTAAAAGCTTTAAATAATATACTGGAGAATCTATTTCCTGCTACTTGGAAAAGTGATTTTTGCTTCACTTACTCCCACAATTAACCTTCCATGGTCACAATAATCTTCAAAGATATCTATCCATAAATATTTTTGAAACTATGCAAATATTCCCTTCAAAGAGATTTACTTATTTCTTTTCTTTTCCCTCCTTTGCATTTTTTCTCCTTTTTGCCCTTCCTTGCTTTCTTGATTTTTTTTTTCTTTTTGTCCCTAAAATTGTTATGCTACAAAATTTTGCTGTTTTCCTATTCTAGGATATCTATGGAACATGAACACTATATACACCCATAACACATCACACACATGCATTATACACACAGAAATAGTCCCCACACTCATCCCCACACATAAGCACAAACCGCCCCCTACATGCACAACATTCTTCCACTGCACATGCTTCATGATTTCAGATTCTGCAGCTTCAGTTTCTAGGACCTTACTGTCTGGGACAGACATAGGTTTTGTGGAACCTGAGTTTAGACTATTTAGGAGTCCTCTTTAAAGCCAGAGTCAGAAAGCTTAACTAATTGCAGTTAAATGCCCTATTTTTTCAGATTTTACAAAGTAATATAGTCATAGGAACATATTACTAGAGTCCTCTCAGTGCCTTACAAGGAGACTGTGCAAGCAAGGGCCCTGAAGCTTATGCTTCATTTACAATTAAATCTACCTCTGCCACACCCACCTCTAACCACTCCACAAATGATCCTAAGCAACTGACACAGCCTTCAACCTTCACTTTGATAAACCTGGCCTCAAAGGACTATCAGGAAATCCTCACAAAAGCAAGTAGCAGAGAATCCAAATTTATGGCAGTGGACTTTCCCTCCGCTAAAACCCCGGCACTTAAAGAACAAGAGCCAAGTTTTAGATAAGGTCTCATTGCCCAAGAGGCAGACGCAGTACATTTCAAAACCAGTACAATGAAAATCCACACATGCCTTTAGATTTTAAATTTGGAAAAACAGAACCACAAAGGACATCACTAGCAAGAAAACAACCCAGATTATATAGCAAAAAATGTTCTGCCTTTCCAGAATGTGTGAGGCCAAACTGACCCACAGGCGACAATCGAGGACCAAGTCCAGGCCTGTAACCCTGACAGCTGGCTTTACTGCCCACCCACAGACTTTGCATAGATATGCATGAAGATTCTGTGCACTCCCCTTCTTGTAAGAGGAATTAAAACACCCAGAGCCTCTTCTACTGTTTGACTTCACTTTTTAGCTTAAACATCCCAGAAGATCTCCCTTGTCTCAGCCAGCACCATGATTTTTATTATTATTTCAGGTGTCCCGTGTAGCCCAAGCCATCATTGGAGTAGTCACTTGACGTATTTATGACTTCTACTCACATTGTTCACAGCATTAATGTTAACCTTCTTTTCAAACAGCTTCTCCATAAGATCCAAATTATTGCTTTTAGCAGCATTCTGAAAGCTTCTTTCATTTGGCAGTACTGAAAGAAAGCAAGCAAACATGACTGAGGGAACTGAAGGAGGCCAAAGAGAAAGCATATTTCATAGGGCAAACCTTGTAACAACAGCCTTGAAATGAAACAACAGCCTTGAGTCTTTCACATTTTGCTATTTCATTTAGGACACGGGAACTTCGCTTCAGTATCTTATAAAACTGTAGTATCAAGATTCCACTTTCTCCTCATGCTGCAAGGGTTTTCACACCCTTAAAAATGTTCCTGGCCCCAAACAAAACATTATTCATGAGGACCACCCTGAAGTCAGCATTGTGGTATCTGGCTTAGAAGGTCAGAAGGTGGCCATCGACTTCCCAGGGGGCATTGTTTGTAAAAAAAAATCCTTGTACAAGATTAGACAGGGAGGGGTCCAAATGCTCCATACAGCTTACAGAGATAAAACTGTTGTCTTCTGAACTCCATACAGATATCAGGCCTGCATGAACAAAATTTCAAAATGCAGCCCATCATACATACAGACACAAAGGTGAATGGGATGAGAATTTTTTATTCTCATTTATATAAAAAGACATAAAAGTAGATTCACATCTACTATAAACATCACATTTCACACACATATACACATTCAGATGGTAGGCTTTATTAACTATCATAGAGAAGATTACAGGATTTGAGTTTTTTGTTATGTAGGGGAGTAGAGAGCTCTCAGAGAACAGCCCAACATTATGGGATAAGACCAGAATTAAGGTTAAGTTGGAGTCAACCACAGACCGTCTCCAAAAAGAAAGGCTCATTAAGAGAGGTTTCTGTAGATATGTTGCTGAGTAGTTTCCCAAGGGTTTGTTTGTTTTTTAAATGATACCATCATGACATTCAATGTTCCCCAAGTTTTTGCTGAAGCAAAGACCCTTCAGAATACTGCCAAATCCAATCAAAGACCAAGGAGTATCTTCTTGGGAAATATTGTCAAGGGCTGAATTGTGTCTCTCCAAAATTCATATGTTGAAGTCCTAACCCCAAGTGAGAGGGGAGGCCCCCTCCCCTGCCTGTTCCTGCTCACGTTGTATATGAACTAGCAAATCAATGAAGCCAAAAGATTGTAAGGTCAGATGTCCAGCCAATGGACAATGACATAGTTTCACCTCAGTTTCTCCTTTAGCATTGTAAGCCTATAAAAGGGGAAAGAAGCTGCTTCTCAGGGAGCTTGGTGAATGAAGCTGTAGCCTACGCCTGGTGGCTCCCAGCCGAATAAAAAGCCACTTCCTTCTCCACTTGGGTGTTCAAAAGGTTTGTGTGTTGCCTTTCTTGCTTCACAAGTACCTCAGACTGTTGCCTATATTTGGAGATAAAGCCTTTAAAGAGGTAATTAAGGTAAAATGAGGTGATATGAGGGGGCTCCAATCTGATATGATTGGCATCCCTATAAGAAGAGAGATTACGACACACACACACACACATGCATGCACACGCACACACACACACATGCACACACACAGAGGGAAGACCAGGTGAAAGCAGGGGGAAGGTGGCCATCTATAAGCCAAGGAGAGAGGCCTAAGAAGAAACCAAATTTCTCAACATCTTGATCTTGGACTTACAGCCTCCACAACTGTGAGAAAATAAGTGTCTGTGGTTTGAACCATGCAGTGTGCTGTACTTCGTCATGGCAGCCTGAGCAGACTCATATAGATTCACATGTTCATTCTTTCTATTACTTGGATCCTTTTCTTCCTTCCTACCCCCACTCTTGTCACTATTCTAGGTGACTTCAACCTCCTCATAGATGATTAATCCAATACCTTTGCCTCTTAGTTTCCTGACTGTCACCTCTAATCATCTTCCCCAGATCTGACCTCAGCCATCCAAATTTAGAGGCACATTCCTGAACTATCACTCAAACTGCACTACCTCTGAAATCTTGACTTCCAGAATCCTATTCTTTGACCACAATTTCTCATCCATTCAGCTCAGCTGCTCTAGGTCTCCAAGTCCAGAAATTCTGCAAACTTATTAAGTCCTCCAATCCACAGTTCTAAGCCCTTTTCATATTCTTCATCCCTATGTCCTTCTCTCCTTACCATGTTTAGAGTCTATGGTGCCAGTCTGTTTTTGCTGCTATAACAGAATACCTGACTCTGAGTAATTTAAAAAGAACAGAGATTTACTTCATGCATTCAGACCATACCACACAGTCCATCTATGAAATCACTTCTATGCAAACACTTACCTCCCTCACCATTCTTTTCCTCCATTAGACTAGTTGGCCAGAATCCTAATTCTGAGACCAAATCCAACTGCTACTTGCTTTATTTCTGTATCTGAACAGCTAAATGGTACTGGAGAAAAACACACAACCATGCTGTGGTAGACACTGCTAGTGTTCATCAATATCTGCTTCTTCTCTTCTACCTGGTCACATGGGTAAGCCCATATCCCAGCCTGGATAGAACTAGATGAGATCTATCCAATGGACTGAAAGCAGAAGTGATGGCATGTCACTTTGAGCCTGAGTCAGTGAAAAGCCTGTGTCACCCTCCAGGTCTCTTTTGCTTGCCTTAACCCTGGAAGTCATGTATATAAATGAAGGTGGTCACAAGATAGTGGTACCTCCATCAACGTGGTATTGGGAGACAATTCTCCCTGGGTCTGTCACATTTCTTCACATCTTCTAACCAAAAGCATTGACTGGCTTTGTTCTTCACTATCTTTTCAAGGATGTTTGTACAGTGAAAAGGCTTTGAAGATAGAGATAATGTCTTCCTCTGGAGCAAAGGGCAGGTCTGCTTGCAGCCTTTGAAGAAAGCAATGATAAGCATGCTTACTCTTACAAAAATTTTGGGTTCCGTAAGTGCAGGATTTTTCTGTAACACAACCCACTGTGTGTGCAAGTGTCATCTGGCATTCTTTACATCTCCCTGTAGGAATTGGGGCTTGGAGAACTGACACAAATGCTAACACTCTGGCTACTGCTACTGCTGTGAGTAGTGAAATCCATCATCTTTAATCCAAAAGTGCCTTCTGCCAGCATCTCTATCACCTAGTAAGCTAACTCGTGATATTACAAGTAGGGTAAAACCTCAGCCCCTTGGTGATCCTTGACACCTGGGTTCCTGAGAGACTAAGAAGATGAGAGACTCTCCAACCTATTTTGGACACGCTACACAAGCAAGAAATACATTTTTCTTTTAAATGTAGAGATGGCGGGGCGGGGGTGGGGGGTCTCGTTATGTTGCCTAGGCTGGTCTTGAACTCCTGGCCTCAAGTAATACTCCCACCTGGGCCTCCCCAAAGTGCTGGGATTACCGGTGTGAACCACCACATCTGGGCAGAAATAGATTGTTTTATGTTCAGTCACTCAGACATAGGAGTCATTTATTGCTGCAGGAAAAGCTTACTTTGTCTTGACTGATACACATGCTAACAGGTCTCTTAAATTCTTCCCGACTAATCCCAGCACTGCTACCTAGCCTCTACATTTCCCCAGTCTTCCCTTCTTCAGCATGTCACATCCTTTCCTTTCTCCTCAAATATCTGAATTTACTAATCTACCTAATTTACTTCCTCCCACTACCATCACCTAACTCTTAGTTAATACCATTGTCTCACAGTGAAAACAGAAGTAATAGGACACAAATTTCCACATCTGCCCACCTAGGTGAGTCTACCAACCTACCTTCATTTATACAGACAAGATGAAGCATCCCTGTGCCTAGGAAAGGCCAGCCTCTACACTTGGGCTCTGGATCCCTGCCCCTCTTATCTTTTCAAGTGTTTCATATGTCAATCTCCTGGAAATTATCTCTTCTTTCCTCTAGATCACTTAATCTTTCTCCAGTGGATCACGTCCCTCAAAAAATATGGAGCTGCCATAATCCCGTAAGTGTAAAAAACCCTCCCTTGACCCTGGCTTCCTTTCCAACTGCTGCTGCATTTTTCAACTTTCCATTACTTATAGAAACTTAAGTATTCTATAATTGTTGTCTCCATTTCTTTATCTCACAGTCTTTTCTCAACCCATGCTAATCAGACATCTTTCTCACCCCTCCACTGAAATTGCTCTCGCTGAGGTCACTCCGTCTTGCCAAAACTCAGTCATCACGCCTCTGTTATGTGTATTGAGCTCTTGGCAATTGGACGTGAAGGAACACACTCCTTGTCACATGTTCTTCTCTAGTGGTCTGGTAACCCCCTCGTTGCTTTACAGGCTTTTTTACTGGCTCTTTTTCCTTTGCTTGACTTCCAAATATTAGAATGCCTTAGGTTTTATATAAAACAAATAACCTGATGATGTAGGCATGTTTCCCTTCATCTTACAGATGAGGAAACTGTGATCTTCAAAATTTACACCACTTGCTCATGCTTTATAAGTGATAGAACTGTCCCAGGCAGCCTGAGTCCAACCACATCACCCTGTCTCATGGCCTTCACAGCACTTACTATTACCTTAAATTATCTTAATCATTTATACCATACTTATTTTACTGTCTATCACCCCTCCACCACAACAGAATGTTCCACCAGAACAGGGCTTGTCTTTTTCTCTCCATCACTACATCTAGAACATGCCTAGCAAATAGTTAAGCCCTTGAAAATATTCCTAGAATGATTGAATGAACATTATATTGAGGAACTGGTGTACAGCTTCCAAGCCTGGTTTAGGAAATGAGGCCATCCCAGCCATCAGACTTGGATGGTGTGCCCGGTCAAGAGACTTGAGTCCTGGGAAGGTTGAGGTGGCAGAATCATCTCAGCCTGAGGAGGTCTGTGATCGCACTACTGCATTCCAGCCTGTGCAACACAGCAAGACCCTGCTGGGGAAGGGTGCGGGGAGAGAAAGAGACTTGAATCACTTTCAAGTTTTGAACTGTTGAACGGCTGCCTCAGTTTATTCTACACATTATTCCCAAGGCATAGATGATCCACTCCATGCTTTAAGAACTTAAGTGCAGAAAAGTTAAGCGACGTATTTAAAGTCAGACAATAAATCGGCACATAGTCACGATATAGGAGATAAGAGCACGGAAACTCTTATCTGCAAAAGGACTTAATCATTATTTTTAAAAACCTCCTCCTTAATTCAGAAGAATAATGCTGTCCTTCAACCCACAGCACACGGTGGGGGTGGATTCCAAAGCTGAAAACCAGCCAAAACCGGGAATGCAGCAGTGGAGGCTGGGACTCGGGGTCCCAGGGCGGAGTCGCCGCGTCAGTTTCCCTCCCGCAGAGACCGGAGGCGCTGCACTGGGCACCTTCCCAAGTCCCTTCGAACCAGCCCGCCTGGCTGCCAGATTTTCTGAGACCTCGTCCCGGGACTCACGGAGCTCGTGTCCGGCGACTGTCGGGTCCTCCTCTCCAAGCCCCTCCCGCTTCGGGATGCGGGACTGGCCCCTCCAAGGCAGGGCGGCCGCGCCCCTCAGGTCTTCCCTGAGCCCCTTGGCGGCCGCAGCCGCCCCGAGCAGCAGTCCCCTCGCCGTGGCCCCGTGGCCTCCGGCGCGGCCGGCGGGGTCCATGGTCGCCTCTGCAGATCCGTTGCGCGGGACAAGACCCAGACTCAGACCCAGACCCAGGTCCAGGGCGCGGGGCTGGACGCAGGCAGGTGAGCCCGGCAGGAGTGCAGGGTCGAGTCCACTCTGTTGAGATTCGCTGAGTAACAAGCCCCTGGTTCCGTGCCCTGGCTTGGGCCGGCCTGGGAGAATCCGCCCTCAGGTGTGGCGTGCACTGTGCTAAGGTTTGGTTCTCCAGGACCAGGAAATAAAACAGCCTGAGAAATTTACAAGCTCCAATAAACTCCCACCTCTACTCTACCACTTCTTTATACAATTTTGAGAAATGTCAAGGTTGAATTTATAATCAGCACTATTGAACTTCAATATTAAATCATTTCTAAATGGGCTTCCAACATTTTCTTTTGACTAAATTTCTCATTTGAAGACCATGCAATTATAATCTTTCCTGGCGGATTCTTTTGAAAAGTGAAATAAGACAGAAGCAAATCAAATTCTGACCCCTCCCCCAAATAAACTTCAAATAAGAAAAGTAATCAGGTTTTCACTTATTTTCTATTCTTCTTACAAATTTACAAAAGAGGTATCATTTTAATGTAAATTATCTAATATGAATGTTCATTTCAAACTTGGCAGTTTTTTTCCTTCAAATTATTGTGCACCACATTTGAGGCATTAAATTCAAAACAATGTTTCCTTATCAATGAAAAAACAAACATGACAAAATAGTATTTATTGTATCAGAACACCACCCGTAACCTCAAACTTTCCCTTTTTAAAAAAGTGAAATGGGCCTAACGTTTGTAATAGAGATATGATAAAAACAATAGCAGATACGTTGATTTGAATATTATGCAGAAATATCAGACAATGTACTAATATGGAAAGTATAATATGTAAATGGAAGAACACGGCACAAATTATATGTTTGTGTAGCACGTTTACAACTAAAATTCTAAAAATCAGAAGAAAATACCCACACAAAAGAAGGAATAATAGTGAAAACAGCAGCAGACCAATGGAAAGCATACAGTTAAGTACAGAAAGATCTCCCAGTCTGGGCAACAAAGTGAGACTCCCCACCCCCAAACCCACTACAAAAAATACAAAAGTTAGCCAGGCATAGTGGTGCATGCCTGTAGTCCCAGCTACTCGGGAGGCTGAGGTGAAAGGATGGCTTCAGCCTGGGAGGCAGAAGTTGCAATAAGCCAAGATTGTGCCACTGTGCACCAGTCTGGGTGACACAGCCAGACCTTATCTCAAAAAAAAAAAAAAAAAAATCTGATTGTGTTATACAAGTTTGAAATTGCTTTCAAATTCTAAACCAAGAAATTCACTTTTAAAAAAATCCTCTTGTCAATGACAGGAGAAAATGCATCATCATTTTATGTTATATAGCTTTGTAATATGATTGTGGTACTTAACTTACTCTAACAGATGAGATGAAAACCCCAAAGCAGTGCATTATGTGAAACTTAGCCATAGGTGGACTTAATTTCCCTGAGAGCTTGGGCTAGATGAGAAGCTGTGAAGTATACTGCAGGAGATATTTTCTTTTTCACTCTGTTTCAAATATCGGGTTAGTTCTCAAGTAGAAGATTAATTCTAAGTATGCCCTTGCTCACATGATCTGGCCCTACTCATCTCTCTGATCTTGGGCCCTACAATTCTCCATCCTTCATCCAATGTTTCCTGGTTGAAGGCATCCAGCTTCCATTTCCCTTTGCCTAGAACCTCTCTCCCCCACCTCTACTTCCGAATTTTTTGAATAGTTTGATCCTTTGTATCATTAAGGTTTCAGGTTAAATGTCACTTCCCCAGAGGAACCTTTCCAGATCATCCTATTCTAAAAGTCTCCCCTACCTTCATGTCCCATTCCCTTACGCTGCTCTTTCCTTTGTAGCACTTATCACTGAAATGTCTGTGTTTGTTTGTTTAGTGTCTGTTTCCCCAACTAGAATGTAAACTTCATGAATACAGTGATTTTTAAAAGTTTGTTGGCCAGGCATGATGGTTCATGCTTGTTAGCCCAGCAATTTGAGAGGCTAAGGTGGGAGGATGGCTTGAGGCCGGGAGTTCAAGACCAACTTGGGCAACATAGTGAGACTCCCATCTCCACAAAAAAATTTAAAAATTAGCTAGGGGTGGTGGTGCACACCTGTAGTCTTAGTTATTTGGGAAGCTGAGATGGCAGGATGGCCTGAGCGAAGGATCCTGGTCAAGGCTACAGTGAGCTGTGATCATCATGTCACTGCACTCCAAACTGGATGACAGAGCAAGACTCTGTCTCAAAAAAAATAAAAAAATTTTCTTATTGCATCTCCAGTGGCTAAAACAATACCAGACTTGCAATAAGTATTTGTCAAATAAATATGGAATGCAATTTAGCCATGTGAATAGTAACTTGTCTACAAGTCCTGAAAGCTTTAGTTTCTCCCCTAAAGGAAGGTCTAGAATAAACAAATATGTTCAATTCTAAAGTAAACCTTTAAATCCAGGTCCTGTTCAAGGATTCCATATTTTTTAAAAAACATCTTCCTAGATTTCTCTTTGTCCTCCTCTACCAGATGATTTCTCTCTAGATTCCCACTTTGTATATTCACCAATTATAGCCCTCCCTACATTGAATGGAAACTGTTCCTGGATTGGCTCTCCATTTTTTGAGGACAAACATGTCTTAATAATTTTTATGTCCTGTATCAGCTAGGATTTAGCTATAATTAATAGAAAAACCCAAATAACTATGGCTTAAACAAAGTTTTTGTTTGTTTCTTGTGAAAGTCTGAAAGTGTGCAGGCCAGTGCTGATAGGATGTCTCTGGTTTTACAAAGCCCCCAGGAATCAGCCCCTGCAGCCCACTACTCCACCATCCACACGTGCAACCCTTATGCTCAGGTGTAAATGGCAGCTTCTGCTTCCAGGCAGCAGGATGGAACAGAGAAATAGAAAGAAGAGGCAAAGAGGCATTAAATTCAAAACAATGTTTCCTTATCAATGAAAAAACAAACATGACAATATATTATTTACTGTAACAGAACATCACCCCTAACCTCAAACTTTCCTGCCAGAAAGGAACGTTCCCAGAAGCAACCACACATAGTACTTCCGTTTTTTTTTTGAGATAAGATTTCGCTTTGTCACCCAGGCTGGAGTGCAGTGGCACAATCTTAGCTCACTGCAACCTCCACCTCCCCTGTTCAAGTGATTTTCTTGCCTCAGCCTCCTGAGTAGCTGGGATCACAGGTGTTTGCCACTACGCCCAGCGACTTTTTGTATTTTTAATCGAGACAGGGTTTCACCTTCTTGGCCAGGCTGGTCTCAAACCCCTGACCTCAGGTGATCCACCGCCTTGGGCTTCCAAAGTGCTGAGATTACAGCCCTGAGTCATCACACCCCGCCAGTACTTCCTTTTATATCCCATTAGTCAAAACTCAGTCACATGGCTACCCCTAGCTGGGAGAGTATGAGCTGTAAGGATGGGAGATACATTGTAGTCATCAATTCTGTAACACCCATTTTTCACATTATCACATCTTTTTAATTGAGATACTAAATTGTCTGCCTGAATTGAAGTTGAGTTCTGCCAGAGAGGATTTGCATATGCTTCTGCCAGTCACTAGGGACAATACTTATTACATTTTCTGCTTGAGCTCTTTAGGATCATACCATTTGTATGAATTCAGATTACAAGCGTACATGTGTACCAGTTTGTGGTTTAAATTCTCACTGGCAGTTCCTCCTTCCAACCAGTGCCAAGGTTGAGCATGCAAGTTGCTTTGTTCCCTCTTTCTTCCTTATCCTTGCTCTTAAGGTAGAAACCTTGGTGTCCCATATTTATGCAGTGGTAACCTATTAGACTCCCTATCTTAGGTATTATTTCTTACTGGTTTATTAAATAAATAATTGATGAAATACAGTAGTCTATTCTGGGTGATCATGTGCCTAGCTAAAATTCTAATAATATAACAGAAAAGTAGAATGTTGAAGGACAACCAGGATCTCTGCCCAGAATTGCTAGCAAAAAAAACAAAAAACCTTGGCACATCTCACACTTGCGATGGTTTCAGAGATCACATTTGAAGTTTAGCATATTCTAAGAGAAAAAACTTTTGAGCCTTCATAAAAGAGAACTAGATTTGATTCCAGAACTGACCCACCTTTTTTCCCCCTTTTGTCTCTAATTTAGGGAATCTCTCTCCCTTTCCTCTCTCCACATACAGCCAACAACATGAGTGATATTAGGAAAGTATTGTCTATAAAAATGCATGAGATGATCTAGAGCAGGGAAAGAAACCAGCAAAAGTTAAGCAATGAGTTAGAAGGCCAGATATTAGACAACTGATAAGAACCTGATAAAAGAAATGGAAAGAAGTGTTTTCAAGAGGTCCTACGAGAGTATACAGAACTCAATGATAGGTATGTGGTTAGCAGAGGTAGTGTGTGTGTGTGTGTGTGTGTGTGTGTGTGTGTGTGTGTGTGTATACAGGAACGAGTTTGAAACCATAATACACTTTAGAGACTGATGTTAGAAGAAAAGGATTAGTACCATTTGTCTCTCAATTATCTTTTATCTCCCTGAGCATTCTGTAGACAGCAGCGGTTACAAAATAAGAGTGTCACAATTACTTCATACTGGTAAGGGGAACAGTTCAATATTATGGTTTGCTTAATACATGGAATCATGTTTCCAATACACACCATAATGTCACTTGAGTTTTTCTTGAGTTAATTCAGTTATGTATTATAAAGCAAAAGTGATTAGTCCTTAATTATACAATGAAAGAACACTTTTTGTTCCAGGGAAATAAACATCATCTCTCTGTGAAGGTTACTAAAATCCTACCAACACAAAGTGTGTTCAAATATATTGCTGCTTTTCAAAATGGAACATTACTTCAAAGAAAATTCAGTACAAGGGCCAGGTGTGGTGGTTCATGCCTGTAATCCCAAAGCTTTGGGAGGCTAAGGAGGATTGCTTGAAGCCAGAAGTTCAAGAACAATCTAGGCCACATAGCAAGATCCTATCTCAACCAAAAAATACAAAAAACAAAATTAGCTGCGCATCGTGGCAACAGCCTGTAGTCCCAACTACTCGGGAGGCTGAGATGAGAGGATCGTGTGAGCCCGAGTTCCAGGCTGCAGTGAGTTATGATGATGACACTGCATTCCAGCCTGGATGACAGCAAGACTTCTCTAAAAACAACAGTTCAGCACCAGCTACACCAAGTATGATTTTTTTAATGGAATATTTCCTCAAAAAATAGTATTTAAAAAAAAAAATTTTTTTAGCCCCAGGTTAGTAGTCATATTTTAAGCCTTCTTCCAGATACTTCCAAGCCACTCCAAAAGGACACAGTATAATAATAAAACATGTATAAAGCTAGCCATTATCTAATAAAGGGAAAGAAATGCAATTGTCTCTTTCTGAAATGTCCACTCCTTAGGACCCAGTTTGAGTGTAGCCACTTAGCCACCATTCTGTCTTCCCAGAATAAAAGAATAATAGTAAACACCCTTGGACACATACTATTTATTTATTTATGTGTAAACAAATGACTCTCAATATCTACTGTGTGCCAGGCCATACACTTCATACTTGGAATTCAGAAATAAGTGAAAGATAACCCAGGATCTCTTGGGGCCTACAATCTGGTAGGGAGAAACCAACATCAGGAACCATGCAAAAACTGCTTCAGAGTCTTTGTAGAGAAACAGGAGCACAAAATAGTGACTCATCAGTTTTTCCAGAGGGCAAGGAACCCTTTTCTGAAAGTGGCCCTTGAGCTGAGTTGAAAGATGAGTGATTGTGTAGGTGGAAGAGAGAAAAGGGGCATTCAGGAAGCAGATTCTGGGCAGAGGGAGCAGTGGAGCACAGATGCCAGGAAGGAGAAATAGCTTGGTCTGTTCAGGAAACCCTGACTGCCAAGCCAGTGTTTAGAGTGTATCGTGGACAGTGATATATAGAAGCTGGCTTGTACTGGCTTCCAAGAGCTGTTAAAGTTTCAGGAATTTTGTGAACTGATTGACATCACATAACTTGAAATCTGTCATGGTGGGAGTATATATACCTCAGAAATAATCATACACTAAAAATCACTCCCTTTTCCTACCCATTCCACTGCTAATCTTGGAGAGACTTGAAAGCTTTTGAAAACTGCTTTTTTTTGACATGAGAGTGCTATTATGGGAAAAGCATAATAGCACCCTCATGTTGTTTATAACTAATCTGTAAAAAATGTGTAAGATGGTTTAGAGCAGGGAAAACTGACAAATCAGTTGGAAGGTCAGAGTTTAGACAACTGATAAGGACTTGACAAGAGAAATGGACAGAAATAGGTATTTTCAAGAGGCCCTACAAGAGTAGACAGAATTCAATAACAGATACAGGGTTGGCAGAGGTAGCAGTGGATATAAGGAGATGAGTTAAAAGGTAAGGAGTAGTAAACAAATAGTTTTTACTGAGGGCAGAAAAAGCGTCTCCTATTAATTGCTACATTTCTCTTGCCTTTCACTTACAGCTTTCTTACATAAATGCCTATAACCACTGTCTACATTTTCTTAGCACAAAGTTCCTTCTTAAATTCTGTTGTATGGCTTCTATGACCCTTCTTGATGCTGAAACTTCTTACTTTAGAAGGTCACTTCTTCAGTGGGGACACTGACCTCGTGGATACCACAATTCCCATACTAACTTTAAAATAAAGCACTTCTGGTGGAGTGAATTAAATTTATAAATATTTCTTATAATGCTACTTTTCCTACTATCACATAAGATTGAGGAAAGGTGTATAGCTCTGTATTTCAGGGACAATGTAAAAACTTATATTAAAAAAGAGACATTTGAATTACATGGAAGAGAGGATTATACACATGCAAGCAATTATTAGGCCTGTGTCATTTGTTGTTTTATACTCTAATATGCATATATTCCAAACGCATAGCCCACCCTCCTTGACATACCTTAAACATGTTATGAATTTGAAGTGTCTCTGCATTAGTCAAGTGAGGCAGGAACAAGTTACTCTAAGAGATCTTTTTTACATTTTATTTGAATATAATGATAATAAATTGACATTTTTTAAGTGTGCAGTAAAGGGTTAACTCAGCAGCCTCAGGTTACTCAAGCCTTGCATTTTTCAGTGAGAGGTTTTTTTTTTTTTTTTTTTTTTTTTTAACGCTTAAGGCATTTATTTATTACAGCATTCGCTGATTTCAAATTATCTTAATAAGTGTATTTTATATGAGTGTCTTAAAGTGGAGAAATTGGGAAAGA